>CAUYON010116486.1:0-26771 GCA_963573935.1 Arctocebus calabarensis
CGCTGGCCCCATATACTGAAGGTGGTGGTTCAAACCCGGCCTCGGCCGAACTGCAAAACAGAAAAAAATACGGTCGGGTGTTGTGGTGGGCACCTATAGTCCCAGCTACTTGGGAGGCAGAGGCAGGAGACTCTATTGAGCCCAGGAATTGGAGGTTGCTGTGAGCTGTGATGCCACAGCACTCTATCTAGGGTGACAGCTTGAGGCTCTGTCTCAAAAAAAAAAAAAAAAAAATGATGAACTAGTATCTTTGGTAACAATCTGGAAGGAACTGGAAACCATCCTCCTAAGTGAAGTGCCACAAGAATGGAAAAATAATCACCACATGTGCTCACTTTTAAATGGAAACTAATGACCAACACACATGTGTACGTATGGCACTAAAATTCAATGGAAATCAAGCAGCTGGAAGGGGAGAGATGGGGGTAACTTCACATCTGATGGGTACAATGCACACTATCTGGGGGATGGACACAATTATAACCTTGACTCACACTGTACAAAAGTACTGTGTGTAACCAAGGAACCCCTGTAACACTCTGAAATTAAAAATATAAATAACATTTAATTATTTTCATTAAAATAAATTGGTATTTCTTTTTTTATTTATTTTTTATAATTTTATAATTTTATTGATAAATTGGTATTTCTAAAGGAAATGAGATAGTAGCAGCATGAAAACAGTAAGACAATTAGGTCTCATTGCTAATAATTATACAACAGTTCTAACATTGAACGTAATCTACACTAGTCTTTATTTGCCACTTGTTGGAAATGCTTACCACATATTTCAAATAAGAAAAACTTAAAATCATATATGTTAATGTGTACATCAATGAGGTATTCACACATACACGCTCATCTCAGAACTCATGCTATGGTTATTCTACCAATTCTGAAAGGCAGCGTAAAACCAGACAAACTCAGCAGATCCCCCTGCAGGTTCCCTAATCTATGGAACAAGAGCTATAATGGTAGGAAAGGTCAAGCACGAACCCTAGAACTACAACTATGACAATGGGAAACCAAAAGGAATGCTTTATTACTACAGAGATTAGGGTCACCATCAAGAATTTGAAGGATGAAGGTGATCATTCCTACCACACTCTCATTCAAGGCGCCTATTTAGCCTTGCAGAAAACAGGATGGATTTTGGAGAGTACAGATGCTGTACTAGATGCTGTACTAGATGTGGCTACACGACTGAGCAATTCAACATATTCCCTGGCATCTGGTACACAGCTATTGACATGTCCAATTCCGTTTTTCTCTATTGTGTTGCCAGTTTGCTTCCAGCTGGCACCCTGCTGTCCCAGCTCAGGGCTCTATCAACTCTCCAGCACAGTGTCAGAATCTAATCCATAGGAATCCTGGTTGTCCTCCATTCCTCACAATGTCATGCCGTCCATTACATGCTGGCTAAAGTAGTACCTATCTTTACATACCTTTGTAAGGCACATACATTCCAAAGGGTGGGGAAAGGTTCCTACAAAAATTCAGAGGCTCCTTATTTGTATAGTAATTTTTCTAGGGGTCTAGTTTATGTCAAGACTTCCCTTGTAAAGTAAAAGTTGGCTTTTACAATTAAAGAAGAGACGGCATGGAGGAGGCTTTTTTGAGGCAACATATCTCATTAGGGTATGTTCTTTTTTTTTTTGAGACAGAGTCTCACTTTGTCACCCTCAGTGGAGTGCCGTGGCTCACAGCTCACAGCAATCTCAAACTCTGAGGTTCAAGCGATTCTCTTGTCTCAGCCTCCCGAGCAGCTGGGACTACAGGTGCCCACCACATCACCCAGCTATTTTTAGAGACAAGGTCTTGCTCTGGCTCAAGCTGGTCCGATGATCTCAGGCAATCGACCAAACTCAGTCTCCCAGAGTGCTATGATTACAGTTGGGTATGTTATTCTGACCCATTTATCAAGTAGCTTGAAAAGATGTCTGGTCCTAGTAAAAAGTGAGAACAAGAGAAGACTCAGCAACAGGTGCAGGCTGCTAGGAAAGCTGCTTGCCATTTGGGCTGTATGAGCCAAAAGATTTACTGGGGTTCTAAGTATCTGTGGCAGACCACGGCATTTGGCAGGCCCCTTAAAGGAAAATCACAGCTCATCCTGGTGATTTTGAAGAAATCATGCCAGAGGTGTAGAACTACATACATTTGTGGACAGTGGCTCATGCTGACCAAACAGCAATTTCAGAGAGGAGGAGCTTGATAATTGGGTAGGTGAGATGAGCCGCTCTGTGGAGAGTGACTTCTTTCTCCAGCCCTGTCCTTCCTTAAAAGACTTAAGAACAAAGCAGCCGTGGCAGAAGGAATGGAGGTTGTAATGGGCGCAGCAACATGGACTTCCGCTCATCAAAGCAATCTGGTGATAGCCACTGAGCACTCCAATGGAAACATGCAGACCACAATTCAACTCACTGAATACATAAGCATCATCTTTGGGGGACACCAGCCAGGTACCTGGTGACAGGTTGATTGCATGTATGGCTTCCACTGCTAGAGACTCTGTTCTGATTAGAATACAGCCATATCCTGGATAATTTATATTAAACCATCAAATATAATATCAGTATGTTTTGTATCCTGTGAGTCCTTCCTTTCACACAATATCTTGTACGCATCAAGAAAAATAAACAGAAAGCTAATAACCACATCCACTGCAGTTATATAGTAACATATGGAATAAGAATGGGGGACACACTGAGAATTTTGTTGTGTAGGTACCCAGAATCATAAAGGAACTTACACAGCAAGATAGTCAGTACGCATAGGGGCAATTTGCATTCTTAAAGAGAATAACCTCTTTTCTCCTGAGTTTTGTAAGGACGTATAATAAAGAGCTGTCTGAAGCTCTTTCAATACAAAGTATATGGTAGCTCTTTTTAATTTTACAGCAACTCTACGAAATTACTGTTATAATCCCCATTTTAAGAATGATGAATTTGATGCAAATCAAATCACTTGTCCAGGATCACATAACTAATCAAGGGTAAAGCTGAGATTGAAACCCAGGAAATCTGCTCTTAGCCACCATAGTAGGCTGTAAAACTGAGAATAATACATAGAAATGTCACTGGTATGAGAAAAACATAACACTTAGTTTATTTTCTTTTACATATCACATATATATTCAAAAGCATTTTACTAAATTTAAAAAGCAGGCAGCGCCCGTAGCACAGTGGTTATGGCACTTGCCACATACACTGAGGCTGGCAGGTTTGAACCCAGCCTGGGCCAGCTAAGCAACAATGACAACTGCAACAGAAAAACAGCCGGGCATTGTGGCAGGTGCCTGTTGTCCCAGCTACTTGGGAGGCTGAGGCAAGAGAACTGCTTAAGCCCAAGAGTTTGAGGTTGCTGTGAGCTGTGACGCCACCACACTCTATCCAGGACAATAGCTTGAGACTCTGTCTTAAAAAGATAATAAAAAATAAATTTAAAAAGCAATTATAAACATTTAGAAATGACTAATAAATCAGGATTATGTCTATATTTTTATGAGGCTATTCATGTAAATGTAGGGCTCCTATACCTTGCTTACAAAAAAGCCTAAGTCTGGCTCGCCGCCTACGGCTCAGCGGGCTAAGGCGCCAGCCATGTAAACCTGAGCTGGCAGGTTCGAATCCAGCCTGGGCCCGCCAACCAACAATGACGGCTGCAACCCAAACAAAAATAGCCGGGCGTTGTGGCGGGCACCTGTAGTCCCAGCTACTTGGCAGGTGGAGGCAGGAGACTCGCTTGAGCCCAGGAATTGGAGGTTGCTGTGAGCTGTGATGCCACGACACTCTACCCAGGGTGACAGCTTGAGGCTCTGTCTCAGAAAAAAAAAAAAAGCCTAAGTCTGCCAAGCAATACATAACATATGGAATCCAAATATGCATGAAAAACACACCTGTTTCTTCAAAAAATGAGATCCAGTAAATCTTAACACTGCTGAATTTGCTCAGTGTCTGCCAGTGTAGATGCTACCAACAATCTGATTAAAAAAAAAAAAACAATAAAGTTCCAAAGAAATGAGCTTAAGTTTCACAATCTCTAAAATGAGAGTGACCACCTCATAATCAAAACCTCAGATGAAACAAACATATGAAGAAGGTGAAAATCCCAATACCCTAATAGAAGTATTTAGAGTAAGTAAAATGAAAAATTTCTTCATGCCAATTCTTTTATTGCCCAAAAAGATTTCATGAACCTGCAGTAATACAAATGTTAGCTATTTTTCAGAAGAGTTCACAGGCTAAAGTGCTGAGGGCTTCCATAAAACTTTGCAAAGCAGCCCTCCTTAAAACAGAAATGGGAATGCAGAGAAAAGGTGCAAACAAGAGGGACGCCTGCACTGAATCCCTTCTTCTGCTAAGCAGGGCCAGTAGCTTTATCTCAACCTGCCACCTCCAGTTCTTTAAGATGATTTTCTTTTCCTTCCTTTCCCTTCCACTCTTTTCTTTTCATTTTCTCTTCTGGTTCTTCTTGCTGAATCTCTGCACTGAAATTTTCAAAAACAAACTTTCATGTCCCATCTTTGCTAAGTCCTTAGATCCACATGTATGCTCAAGCACACTGGTTTTGCCAGCTCCTTAGCATTGCCGTCTCTTCCTTTTTTTTTAATTAAATCACAAAGAGGCAGATCATGTATACATTAATTCATCTATGGGGTTCAATGTGCTGATTTCATATAAAATTTGGAATGTTTACATCATTCTGGTTAATATATCTCTCACCTTATTTACTTATGACTTCCATTGCTATCCCGTCATGGACAATCCTTCCCTACCTCACTAGTTCAGGGACCCAAGTGGCCAAATGTTCAGAGTATATGCAGACTATCTCGACCACAGCTCAGACTGCAAACCTGCAAAAGCAACAACTATTATAAAACATTCTATCTTGATGTTAAAATTCTTTAGGCTGCTGCTATGTAAATATTGTGTATGTGTCTAATCAAAAAATCCTTTTATGGTTCAATAAATATTTTCTTCTCTGTATATGCAGTTTGATTTAAATCATTCTCCGTACTTTTCTCTTCTTTTCAAATACACAGTAACCCACATAAGACCTATCAACTTCCACAAAAGCTAAGAAAATGTTATCTAAGCATGGCCTGGCTCAATTCTTTCCTGACTTCCTCTCACTATATGGATGTCAAAAGCAGAGAAAACATGTTTTGGCAATAGTCTTGACCCTTCCTTTTATTAAAAGAGATATTTAGGCAAGTCAATGAACTTTCATGACTCTTGCATCTCAAAAATACAGATATAAAACCCCACTATTAGGGTGGTTATGAGAATTAAATAAGATAGGGGAAAGTGAATTATAAACTACAAGGTGCTATCAAAATGCAACATATGAGCCATAATCTTTTACAGTCCTTCAATTATTTTATATAATCAATATCTGTATTATATAAGACTGGTAGGAGTGTATGCTATATATTTTGGAGGGTAAGCAAGTAGTGTTTTTCAATATTAAAAATAAAAACCTTAGGCTTGGCACCTATGGCTCAACGGGCTAAGGCACCAGCCACGTACACCTGAGCTGGCAGGTTCGAATCCAACCCGGGCCCGCCAAACAACCATGACGGCTGCAACTAAAAAATGGCCAGGCATTGTGGTGGGTGCCTGTAGTCCTAGCTACTTGGGAGGTGGAGGCAAGAGACTCGCTTGAGCACAGGAATTGGAAGTTGCTGTGAGCTGTGATGCCATGGCACTCTATCCAGGGTGACAGCTTGAGGCTCTGTCTCAAAAAAATAAATAAAAAATAAAAACTTTAAATATAGTCTAGAATTGTGTGTTATAGAAATGATAGGTCAAACATGCAAATAAAGATGTTCCTTACAGCATTATTCCATGGTAAAAAACTGGACCCCTTCTAAATGCTCATCAATAAGGTAACAGTTAAATTAGCACACATACTAGAATGCCATGCAGCCATCACAAACAACAGTTTAACCTAGAGAAGTGACATCAGAGAATATTTATCATACACCGAATGAAAAAAATAACTTGCAGACGACATGTAACATGATCCCCTTGTTGGGTATGTATGTATGTGTGTGTGTGTATATATATACATGTGTGTACATATACATGTACATGTTTATGGATGTATTCACAATCTGAGAGACAGAATAAGATACACCAAACTGACCAAAAGGATTTCTTTTCTTGTATGAAATTAAGGGATTAAAATATATTCTCCTTATTCACTCTAGTTTTCACGTTGAACCAGTACTGGTCTTTTATCACTGTGACATATAAAGTTCTTGAGGATATGGTTGAAATCTACCTTATTTGTAACCTAACAGCCCTAATACAAAGCTGTGCTTCATAGTGATGTTTAAGGTTCAGTGGCCACTTACACCACCCTTTAACCACAGAGAAAAGGATAAGAAGCAAACCACAGTCTATAGATCCTCTCTACAACCGGGCCCAGCAAAAGACCTAGGCTCGAACTTCTCAACAAAGACTCCAAACAGCTCCCTCAAGGGCTGTGCTCACTGCATGTATTCTACACGCTGGTCTTGATTCTACTGATCTCAGGCTGCTGGGAAGACTCAAGCAGCACCACTTGGAAAGAAACTGCTGCCTAGAACTCCTCTGTCCATTAACAAGTGAAGTAAACACATAATTAGCTATTGGTAAAGCCCAGGAGAACACTAAGAGAATAACCCAGTGTTTGGGCAAATTAGCAAGGTACTAATACAAGCAAGGAATATAGATTTACATACATCGCAGACATAGCAGAACAAAAGAGGTGGGAATTTGAAGTAAAGGCCTTACTCAGAATTTAAAGTACTGGCCTTCTTCAGACTGTCTGCTACTGTCTTGAACAAAGTGAATCTGAAAGAAAGGGGAAAGCATAAGGGGAAAAAAGGAAGGAGAGAGCTCTTGTCTCGGTTTATTGAGCGCCTCTCCCCCATTCCACGGGAGAGGAAATATAGCTGAGGAAAAAGATGTCACATCATTGTCTTTTTCTATTATTTGTCACACTCTTAGCCTAGAAGATCACGTGGTCCTCCCTCCATTCCTATATTTCCTTTGATTAAGGAAAGAAATAAAATTGAAGGCCAGGTATGGTGGCTCATGCCTATAATCCCAGCACTCTGGGAGGCCAAGACAGGTGAATTGCTTGAAGTCAGGAGGTTGAGACCAGCCTGAGCAAAAGCGAGACGAGACCCCATCTATTTTCTATTTTCTAAAAATAGAAAAACTAACTGGGTATTGTGGTGGATGCCTGTAGTCCCAGCTACTCAGGAGGCTGAAGCAAGAGAATCACTTGAGCCCAGTAGTTTGAGGTTGCTGCAAGCTATGATGCCATGGCACTCTACCCAGGGCAATAGAGTGAAACTCTGTCTCAAATAGAAAAAAAGAAAGAAAGAAAATTAAAACCTAAGAGAAAAGATGTAACATACATAAATCTATATTCCTTGCGTGTACTAGGACCTTGCTAAACAGCTAGAGATTCTAAGTTTAAAAGGGTATTGGTGAACAAAGGACACATCAGGATGGAAGCAAATATTCTGAGCACACTCCTGAGTTCTATTATGTATTCTGGCAGAAACAGAAATAAAAAACCAGCCATTTCACCTCAGAAGCAATCCAAATTTCAACTTTTATCTCAAGACCAAAAAGGCAACACCTTTAATCAGATAATCTGCTTTACTATTAACAATAGTCCATTATTTCATAATACTATAATAATGTCTACATTTTGGGGGCTGAATTCTACCATTCTCTGATTTATCCATAAGTGGAGTAGAAAGAAGCTTTGAGCAAACTAACTAAAAAAGAATATGCAATAATTAAATGGAATGCAATGGGGTAGGGAGGGATACAGAACACATCATCACTGCATCAAAATTTCACTTATTTTCAAGGTGTATCTAACTTAAAGCCTTATGCTTTAAAGATAAAGGGAAAAAATACTGCATGCACATTTTAAATATAAACCACATTTAAATATTTATAACACTGTTCCATTCCTAATATATTTCTAATACCAGCCAGAATATTCACCACGTAAAGAAAACTCTTCTCACTAACATTCAAGAGAACATTTAGTTCTTCCACAAACATTTTAAAAATTAAATTATTATGCATGAGGACCTATTTGCATTCCTGTTACTTTTACCCATAAATACTAAGAAATTAAACTAAATGTCAGCGAGGGCTCTGTTTCAGAGAATATCCCAAGTGGCTTCTGACGACAATTAAAACTGAAACTCAAGTGGCAAGAAAGGTCAGCATTTAATATGAGAGCAAATTAAGTATAATTGAAAACTGGGATAATTTATTTTTTAAGTGGCCTATAGAAGATTAACCTTTTGGAAACTTTCTACAAGGTGTTCAAAAAGTCTCAGGAAAAATTAACAAACTGACATAATACACGTTACAGGGTAAGATAATGTTATCTCTTTAATGAGGGTGGAGAGTTTCCACCTTATTTTCAACATGACAGGCACCATCTCATTAAGGTTTCAGCATCCACTCATGGTTGGATCAACAGTTTCCACGTTTGTGGACTGGTCACTGTGGCCCTGTGGAATGACCTGCAAGTTCCCCTGATCTTTTCCCACTTGAATTTTACTTATGGGGCCACTGAAAAGCTGTTGTGTACAAAGAAAAGATTAGAAATATGGATCATTCAAAGGAAGGCATTCAAAATGCTACTTGCATGACAACAGTTATCTTGGAATGTGTTTTCCATGAGTGAGAGCAAAGACTTCATGTGTAGAAAGAGGTGGCCAACATGTACAGAAAATCGTGTAAATATTTTGTAAAATTCTGTAACAAATATTTGGTAAACAAAGGTACATTTAGCTACAATTTCTCATTTTCCCTGTGTATGGTGACTCCACCCTGCAGAAATGCAAAAAGCAAAAGAAATGAATCTCATAAGTGACAGGTTTTGTTCATATTCTCTTTGTCTCCTAGTTCTATTTCCTTCTTAAAAATTTTATTTTATTGATAAAGTATAGTGATCAAGTCAGAGTATTTGGGGGTATCCATCCTATCTTGAGTATTCACCATTTCTATGCGTTAGGAGCATTTCGAGTCTTCCAGCTGTGTATAACACATTGTTGCTAACTACAATCACCCTACCCTCCTTTCCAACATCAGAATTTATTTCTGCAGGCTAACTACATGTTTGTACCTATTAATCAACCTCTCCTTATTCCCACTCTCAGATCCTTCTTAGCCACTGGTATTTATCATTCTGTTCTCTATCTCCATGAGATCAACTCTTTTAGCTCCTACACATAAGAAAGAACATATGGCATTTGGCTTTCTGTGCCTAGTTTTTTTTTTTTTTTTTTTTTTACTTAACAATGGCTTCCAGTTCCACCTGTGTTGTGCCAAAGACATGATTTTGTTCTTCCTTATGGGCAAATAGTATTCAACTCTGTACATATACCACATTTTCTTCTCCAATGTTTGTTTGTTTGTTTTTTTATTGTTGGGGATTCATTGATGGTACAAGAAACATGTTACACTGATTGCATTTGTTGGGTAAAGTCCCTCTTACAATCGTGTTTTTATACCACATTTTCTTTATTCATTTTTCCACTAATGAGCATTTTGGTTGATTCCACATCTTTGCTTTTGTGAACAGCGCTGCAGTAAAAATACAAGTCCAAATGTCCCTTTAATATTGACTTCTCTTCACTTGGGTATATACGTAGTAGTGGAATTACTGGGTAAAATGATAGTTCTATTTTTAGTTCTTTGAGAAATCTGTGTGTTCATACTGTGTTCATTTATATTCCCATCAACAATGGAAGATCACCTTTATCTGCATCCTTGGATTTTTCAAGACATGCAACAGCCATTCTAACTGGAATAAGATGATAGTTCATTGTGGTTTTGATTTGAATTTCCCAGATTAGTGATGTTGAGCATTTTTTTCCATATATCCACTGACCATTTTTATGTATTCTTTTGAAAAGTATCTATTCATGTCCTTTGCCCATTTTTAATAAATTTAATTGTTTGAGTTCCTTGTATAGTCTAGATATTAGTCTCCTGTCAGATGAATAGCTTGCAAACACCTTCTCCCATTCAATAGGCTGTCTCCTCACTCTATTGTTTCTGTTGTTGCCCAGACGCTTTCAAATATAGTTGCATTTGTTTATTTTTGCTTTTGTTGTCCATGCTTTTAAAGTCTTAACCACAAAATCTTTCCATATACCAAAGTCCTGAGTTTCTTCCCTATGTTTTCTTCAAATAGTTTTATAATTTCAGGTCTTCAGTTTAAGACCATCTCTAGTGGACTTTTTGTACATGGTGAGAGCACTCCGATATCATTCTTCTGTAAGTGGATATCCAATTTTCATAGCACTGTTAGCAGAAGAGACCATTCCCCAATGTATATTCTTGGCACCTTTGTTGAAAATCAGTTGACTATAAACACATGGATTTATTTCTCAATTCTCTATTCTGTCCCATGAGTCTATGTTGGCTTTTATACCAATACTATGCTGATTTAGTTACTGTAACCTTGCAATAAATTTCAAAGTCAGGTAGTGACATGCCTCCAGCTTTGTTTTTTTTGCTCTGCATTGCTTTAGCTATTCAAACTTTTTTTTGGTTCCATGTAAATTTTAGAATTATTTTTCTAATTCTGTGAAAAATGATGTTGACATTTTGATAGCAATTGTACTAAATCTATAGATAGTTTGGAGCAGTAAGGTCATTTTCATATTAATTTATCTATTCCACAAGCGTGTGATGTATTTCCATTTGTTGCTCTTTAATTTCTTTCACCAGTCTTTTGTAATTTTTCTTTTACCTCCTTAGTTAAGTGTATTCCTAGGTATTTTTCCTTTCATAGCCATTATAAATGGGATTGCTCTCTTGATTTATTTCTCAGCTAATCCATTATTAGTATATTGAAATGCTACTGATTTTTGTAGGTGGATTTTGTATCATGCATCTTTAATGGATTTAATTATCAGGTATAAGTTTTCTGGTACAGTCTTTAGGTTTTTATAGATACATGAGCAAAGAAGGGCAGATTTACTTCCTCTTTTCCAATTCAAATACTTTCTATTTCTTTCTCTTAACTGGTTGCTCTGGGGGTTGGGAAGTCCAGTGCTATGTTGAATAAGAGTTGTGAAAGTAGGCATCCTGTCTTGTTCCAAATGCTACTGTTTTTTCCCTTTCAGTATAATGTTAGGCTTTATTCTGTTGAGGTGCATTCCTTCTCTGTGTATTTTGTTGAGATTTTGTATCACGAAGGGTTACTGAATTTTATCAAATGCATATTCTATATTAATTCAGATGATCACATGGCTTTTCTCCTTCACTTGTTGATATGATGTACCACGTTTATTGACTTGCATATGTTGAGCCATCGTTGCATCCTTGGGATAAATCCCATTTGATCATGGTGTATTTTGTTTTACGTGCTGTTGAATTCAGTTTAGTAATATTTTGTTGAAGATTTTTGCAACTATGTTATTAATCAGGAATCTTGGTCTATAGATTTCTTTTTTTCTGTGTCCTTATCTGGTTCTGGTATCACAATAATGCTGGCCTCATGTTATAATTTAGGGAGAATTACCTGATCTTCAGTTATTTTGGCATAGTTTGAAGAGACTTGGTGTTCTTTCTTTTAAAATTTGGTAGTGAAGCCATCGAGTCCTGGACTTTTCTTTGTTGAAGATGTTCATTGCTGCTTCAATGCCATTACTTATTATTGGTCAGTTCAGGTTTTCTGGTTTTTCTTGATTTAATCTTGTTTGGTTGTATGTGTCTAGGAATTTTTCCATTTCCTCCAAGTTTTCCCATTTTGTTTATATATACTTATTCAAAATAGTATCTAATAATCTTCTGTATTTTTGTGGTTTCAGTTATAACATCTCCTTTCTCATTTCTGGTTTTCAGTCTTTTCTCTTTTTTTCTTGGTTAGTCAAGTGGTTTACCAATTTTATTTTCAAAACATAAAGTTTACATTTCTCTATAATTTAGTTCTGCTCTGATCTTTTCTTTCCTTTTACTAATTTTGGGTTGGCTTTTTTCTTAGTTCCTTAAGATGCATTACTAGATTATTTATTTGAAATATTTTTTTTTTTTTTTTTTGATGTAGGAACTTATTGTGAGGAACTTCCCTCGTAGCATTGCTTTTTCTGTATCCCTTAAGTTTTTTTTGGTAAGTTATGTTTTGATATTCATTTGTTTCAAGACTTTTGTTTACTTCTTCCTTAATTTCTTCCTTTATCCACTGGTCATTCAGGACATGTTGCTTATTTTCCATGTATTTGTATAGTTTCTAAAGTTCCTCTTATTATTGATTTTTAATTTTATCCCATTATAATCTGAGAGGATATTTGATATGATTTCAGTTTAAGTTTATTGAAACTCATTTTGTGGCCTAACATATGATCTATCCTGGAGAATTTTCCTTGTGCTGGTAAGATGAACGTGTATTCTGTAGCTATTGAATGAAATGTTATGTAAATGTCTATTAGGTCCATTTGGTCTAATGTGTAATTTAAATCCAAAGTTTCTTTGTTAATTGTGTTGGTCTAATCTACCAACACCTCTGTCTAGGTAATCTAACGTTGAGAATGGGATATTGAACTCCACCAACTATTATTGTGTTGTAATCTATATCTACCTATAAATCTAATGATACCTGCTTTACATATCTGGATGTTCTGGTGTTGGGTACATATGTCTTCGCACTGAACTGGTTCCTTTATCATTACATAATGGCCTTCTTTGTCTCTTTTTACTGTTTTTGACTTAAAGTCTGTTTTGTCTCATATATGTATGACTACTTGAGCTCACTTTTGGTTTCCATTTGCATGGAGTATCTTTTTTCATTCCTTACTTTCAGCCTACATGTGACTTTACAGGTGAGATTGGTTTTTTATGGGTATCACATAGTTGGTCATTTTTTCATCTGTTCAGCCAGTCTACATCTTTTAACTGAAAAGTTTAATCTGTTTAGATTCAAGGTTATTAGTGATATGTGTGGGCTTTTCCCTTTTATTTTATTCAATGATTTCCGTTTATTCTGAATAGTCTTTGTTCATTTCTTTTTCTGGTGGTTTTCTGTAGTGATAATATTTGAGTCTTCTCTCTTTCTTGTTGTGTTAGCTCTGTGATTGTTTTACACATTTTCATGATGTTAGATAAAGTTATTTTGCTTCCAGATGTAGACTCCCTTATGCATCTCTTATAGGGCTAATCTAGTGGTTATGAATTCCCTCAGCTTACACCACTGGCTCTCTTGGCCGTAAGGCCTCTGGACTCAGACTGAACTATATTAATGGGTTCCTTGGTTCTCCAGAATAAAACATACGTTGGGACTTCTAAGCTTCCCTATAATTATATCAGCCAGTTCCCATAATAAATCCCCTCTGTAACTGGATGGGTTAGTAATTCCACTAATTCCATTTCTCTATAGAGTCCTGAATAATATATTACACCCCAATACCACCACCAGGGATGCCATGCTCAGTGACTATACCACCACCCATTTGATTACAGAAGCCAGAAACATAAAAGTCATCTTAGCATCTTTCTCCCCTCAGCTATAACTCATTCTACTCTCCAAGAACTGTCTAATTTAATTCCTAAATATTGTTCAAGCCACTTCTCTCCATCCACTCTGCTATCATCTTGGTCTAAACTACCAACAATTCTCATGACGGCAGGAACTTTCACAACTTTATTCTCAACACCTGTGACTATACCTGTGCCACATAGTCAATGTTAAATAAACATTTGCTAAATCAATAAGTAGCTTTCTGTGAACTATCCACCCAAATCTACTTCCTTTTTACCCTGTGAATTCTTACTCTTACACCACTATTATTTTTTATTATTATTACTTCCCTGGCTCCTGACCAGGTCAACCCGACCACAATTCTAGTATCTCATTTTCACATGTACTCCTCTGTGACAAAAGTAGATGAGCAATCACTTTAGAGTTATCCATGCCATTCCTTGATTCATATCCATGCCTGCCCTAGCCTTGCTTGAGAGCAAACTTCAGGAAGGCAAAGATATAGTATTTTTTGCTTAGTACTGTATCCTTAAATCCAAATGGGAGTCTGGCATGTAATATACAGTCAACAAAAACCTAATGGATCATTAAGTCAAAAAAAAAAAAAATCCTGACATTACTTTCATAATCCAGGGTCTCTTTATATTCCCTATTTTGAAACCCTTAAGAGTTTGTTCTACCATATTACCCTTAAAAATGTTAATTTTCTGATTAACTATTGGTTTTCAATGGTTCCTTATTAAAACATTTAGAGTATCTTGTCTGCGATAAGCAAGCTATGGAGATTAGTACACTAATACCCAGAAAATAAAAGAAATCAAATACTTAGTGAGATCTGACCCTCAAGGTAACTTTCTATCCTTTAAGTAATGAATCAGAAAGTAAGCGGAGAAACACAATTATGTTAAACCCATAGTCTATAAAGTAGATAAATGGAAGCATCAGGTTCATAGAAACTAAAAGGACGTGGACGTAAAATTAAAACATGACCAGCAACAAAAATAAAACAGTACAACAAAAATCAGATCATTAATTCTAAAAAAAAAAAAAAAAAAAATCAGAGCATTATAAAATTCTTGAACTATAAATGAGAGAATAAGAAAAGAGAATTGAGAGAAACTAGGTAAGTGCTTTGGACTCTGTTTACATGCCTCTCTATTACGCCACCCTCATCTGTCACCTGAGACTTCAAAAATGCTCTGGACCTCAGCTGCTTTCCAAATCTAACCCCACCAAACCAACAGTTTCCAACTCCTCCAGTCACTTCTCAACTCCCATTATTTGCCATACTCTAGGGTACGGAATCTGCTTTCTGCTGACTGTCCCAAATGGTTCCTTAATTCAGTCCAAGAGTGAGGGTCAAACAATATCCTAAGGAGTGAACTTTAACCTCTGAGGCACAGGATCCAGAAAGGATGTCTCTTCTCACTGCTCACCAAGCCCACGGAGAGTACTTTAACACCTTTCTAGAAGACAGCTCACTTAATGATGTTATGGCCAGATCAGTAACACACTACCCTACACTTGTTTTTTCTTCCTCCTGTCTCCCTTCCTCTTAGTCCCACTCTTGTGGCCCTGGGATTATACCTCCCAATACAGCCCTCTATTATATTAGCTCTGCCTCAAGCTATATTCTGAGAACCCCAGGTAAGAAACATAAAAACACTAAAAAAAAGATACTCATCTAAAATACTACTACTATTCCTATGCTTCTTCTGTACCCTAACTGCAGTTATTGAAATGATATCACTATCCATTTATTCCACCCCCAAACCTCAGAGTCAAGCATCACCTCTTCTTGACCCAGCACACCACACCAGTCACTCCATCTGGCCAATTTTACCTCTTAAGTAGTTCTTTAACTGTTTCCCCTCCTCCTTACTGCTATGACCATGTACCTAATCCAGGCAGGAGCCTCCTTAATAACCTCTCTGCCCTCTAACTATAGCCAAACTGTAGCAATATGTGTTTTTTTTTATTCCAATCCTAAAAAAAAAAATAACAAAAATAAAAATTCCAATCCTAGACATGTAAACAGTTTATGAAATCCTATCAACTACAGAAATGGTGGGTAACCTCTTTTTTATATCCTTAACAATCTGAGGAATACATCATATTCATAATTGGTAAGAATTCAAAGGTATTGGGATGCAGAATGGTGATCATCCAAGAAATGTATATCAGAATTTGTGAAGGATACATGTGAAGTTGGGGGAAAGCTGCCCTCCTCTCTCTTCTTTCAGATTATAATATGCCCATCTGTTTTGTTTTTTTGTTTGTTTTGTTTTCTTATTAGCACCTGTTCTCTCATTACTGGGTAAGGACAGGGTCCCTGGGCCATGGAGGTAGTCATGTGATTGCCAAGTATTCCATCTCCGAACAGTCACTTGTCTGGTGATGGGCCATGACATCTGTTGGTCCTTCTACTTAGAGGGGTCACCCTACACATCATCTGTCCAGGAATCCTTCTCAAGTTTGCAGTTTGGACAAATTACCCTTTCTCTGCATTTCAAGTGCACTCTATGCACACCTCCAAGTTATCACTGATACAAGGGCAAAGTAACTGTTAGGAAATTTTTATTGTATGTTTAAGACTACGTAATAAGGGAAGACTTTTTTATTTCTAAAAGTTCAGCAAGCAATCTGATTAAATACCTCCCAATACTTCTAACTACTACTCACCTAGTAAAATACTCTTCACGGTGCAATTCACTTTAATAAAATAACAGAACTGTCTTCCATTTCAACCTAAATGACCAACATTTAGGGACCTAATTAATTCAATAAGAAATGACCGAGCTGCTTTAAGTGTTAATTATGAAGACTTCATAAAAACATAAGGAAATGTTTTAATTTCATGTCCTAAGGAATACATTGAAATGGGATGGATTATTGCATGGATAGTATAACTTTTTTAAACATGTACACGCATAGGCTTAGAAAAAATAATTACCCAAATGATGAAAGTATTTGGGTACAGATGGTTGGAATGTGGGCTATTTTTTTTTCTTCCTATACCTTTTTAAGCATACATTTATTATCTTTATGAGAAAATAAAATTAACTTGAATAGCAAAGAATATTTTCAATATATTTGAAAGGAGGCATAAAACTATTCTTTGCTGGAATTCAAATATAGTAAAACCTCAGTCCATAAGAAGTACCCTCAGGCGGCACCTGTGGCTTCATGGTAAGGGCACCAGTCCCATATACCAAGGGTGGTGGTTCGAACCCAACCCTGGCCAGCTAAAACAGGAATGGCAACTGCAACAAACAATAGCCGGGCATTATGGCAGGCGCTTGTAGTCCCAGCTACTCGGGAGGCTGAGGCAAGAGAATCACTTAAGCCCAAGAGTTGGAGGTTGCTGTGAGCTGTGACGCCACAGCACTCTACCGAGGGCAACAGAGTAAGACTGTCTCAAAAAAAGAATTACTCTCTATAGCTGAGTAACCCTGCTGAGTTTAGTGCATGAACTTAACTACCTCTTTGATGAACATATTTCAACAACTACTGTTCAATTTCCCAGCCTCTTAAAATCATGATGCAACATCATTAAAGATGCAGATCAGATGTAGGACACAGGGCTGAAGGATTCAACGTCCCAGCTGCACTGCTACTACACATCTTGAGAGCTCCCAAAAGACTGCAGGGAGACAGGTTCTCAATGGTCTGCTCTCCTCAGAGAGACACATGGTTTTCCTCTGGGGGCTGCTGAACACCACATGAAGCCCACACTGAAGCACACACAGGCTAAAGGCAAGAAGTGCGGGTGGCTGTTCTGCCCCAACCTTTCCCAGCCCAGCCGAGCTATTCCAACACCTGCTCTGGTTGCTCCTCCAGCCTTAAGTGTCCTCCTCAGCCTCCGCTCTCACCAGTGCTTCTGTATCCTGCAGTGCAGGCTGCTGATGCTCCTGAAAGGACTGCCAGGCTCTGGCTGGCTGTTCCTCCTCCCTTCTTTTTCTTGTGTCTTCTATTTCTTACCATTTCACCCATGCTCTTAGATTTGATGAAAGGATAAGCCTTTAATACAAAGCCAGTTGCTCTTTGTTCCTTATCCTTGTTTCTTGCAAAACCATACATAAAAATTAGGAAACCTGAGGCACATGTAGTATCTGTAAATTTGCCACTCAAACGGTGGCCCATGGACCAGCAGCACCTGTACCACCTGGGAGTTTGATATGTAGACAACCATCAGAATGGGAAAAGATGTTTGCATATTGAGAATCAGACAAGAGCTTGATAACTAGAATCTACAAAGAACTCAAATTAAACAACAAAAAAAGAGTCAATCACCTCTTTTGTCAATGGGCAAGTGAAATGAACAGAACCTTCTCTACAGAAGACAGACAAATGGCCAGCCTATGAAAAAATGCTCATTGTCCCTAATTATCAGAGAAATACAAATCAAAACCACCTTGAGATATCACCTAACCCCAGTGAGAATGGACCACATCATAAAGTCTCAAAGCTTCAGATGCTGGTGTGGTTGTGGAGAGAATACTTTTACACTGCTGGTGGGACTGCAAACTAATACAACCCTTTAGAAGGAAGTATGAAGAATCTGCAAAGAACTCAAATCAAAAAGAATAGGTGAAACGGGAAGAAATAGAAGACACAAGAAAACT
Organism: Arctocebus calabarensis; assembly: GCA_963573935.1. Taxonomy (NCBI): domain Eukaryota; kingdom Metazoa; phylum Chordata; class Mammalia; order Primates; family Lorisidae; genus Arctocebus; species Arctocebus calabarensis. The sequence continues at coordinate 18,141 of CAUYON010116486.1, forward strand.
AGACCTCCCATTTGATTCTGCAATCCCATTATTAGGCATCTACCCAGAAGAAAAACAATCCTTGTATCATAAGAACATTTGCACTAGACATTTGCAGCTCAATTTACAATTGCTAAATTGTGGAAACAACCTAAATGCCCACCAATCCAGGATCGGATTAACAAGCTGTGGTATATGTATACCATGGAATACTATATAGCCACTAAAAAAGATGACTTTACATGTTTTGTATTAATTTGGATAGAGTTGAAATACATTATTCTTAGTAAAGCATCAACAGAATGGAGAAGAAAGAATCTAATGTATTCAATTCTGATATGAGGACAAGTGATGTTAGTACCTGGTGGGGGGAGAGGATAGAGGGAAAGAGGGAGGCAGGTGGAGGGCCATGGTGTGTGACACAGCTCTTGGGGGCAGGACACCATTAATAGAGGGACTTCACTCAGCAAAACAAGCAGTGTAACTTGGTTCATTGTACCCTCAATGATTCCCCAACAATAAAAAATAAAATAATAAAATTGCTTATGCTTTAAAATGTGACCAAAAAAAAAAAAAAAGAAAGAAATATAGATTATCAGGTCAACTATTCCAATCTACTGACTTAGAATCTGCATTTTAACAAGATCCTGAGGTGACTCCCATACACATTAAACAGAAGCAATGGTTGGGAGTTTCTGATTAGGTTGTTTTCAGTTACCAAACCTCTAACTCTACTTATGAATTTAATACTGCTCCAACCTAAGGAAAAATAATAGACTCTGCCTTGCCTTCTGCTTACTAGTCACTCAGAAAGCATAATCATTACTGATAGAGTGGAGCAGGAGAGACAGAGCTATACCTATGCATAGACTATCAACACCTGGACTCTGGGATTAGTGTTTGTATATATCAGATATTCAGAAATTGGAGAAATTTAGGGTAAAGACAGAGAGAAAAAAATGTTCCACTGATCTGCTCATGGCCTCACCAGGTTCCTGGGTGAGATAAACACTGAAGAAATGCAAACAGCCTCTAATTCATGCTTCTATATGAATGGATTCTTCATATAATCAAATTTATAAGTGGATACATAAATTTTTGAATTAATTATGAAATATTTTTGCCATAACTTAAATATATCCTCTCCAGGATTTAAAATAACATCTATACTTAATATTAGACTCTCAATCAGATACCAAACCAAGTAACATGTCCCTTTTTTAACTTTTCAATTAAACTTTGAGATAAACTGTAAAGATCCCATTTATTCAATTTCTTCAAGTTTCCTGTACAATTATAAACAGTATCACAACCAGGATATTGACAACGATATAGTCAACGTACAGAATAGTCCCATCACCACAAAGATCACTCTCGTTGCCCATTCATAGCTACACATTCCTCCCACTCACTTCCGCACCCGCCCTGACCCCTGGCAACTGTTAATTTACTCTCCTTGTCTATAACTGTGTCATTTCAGGAACGTTATACAAATGGGATCATACACTGTGATCTTTGGGGACAGGTTTTTTTCATTCAGCACAGTTCTCTGGAGATTCATCCAAGTTATTCTGTGTACCAACAGTTTGCTCTAATTTCTTGCTGAGTAGCATTTCATGAATACAACAGTTTGTTTAAACATTCACCTACTGAGAGACATATTAAGCGTCTATGAACATTTGTATACAAGTTTTTGTGTGGGCATAAGTTTTCATTTCTCTGGGATTAATGCCCAAGAGTACAACTGCTGGGTCATATGGTAGCTGCGTATTTAATTTTATAAGAAATGCTAAACTATTTTCCAAAGTAGCTATACCATTTTACATGCTCACTGGCAATAGATGAGCAGTCTGGTTTCTCTGCATCCTCACTAGCATTTGGTTTGCTGCTGTTTTTTCTTTCAGCCACTCTGGCAGGTCTGTAGTTAACACCTTGTTGATGTTTTAGTTTGCATTTCTGTAATGCCCAAAGATTCAGAACATCTTTTGATAGGCTTATTTACCATCTGTATATCATCTTCAGGGAAATGTTTTTTGTCCACTTTCTCATTATATTTTTTTATTATTGAGTTTGTGAAAGTTACTTATGTGTAGTCTATCCACAATCTTTTGCTGAATATATGGTTGGCAAATATTTTTCCCTGTCTATAGCTCGTCCTGTCACCTTCAGTTTTTACCTTTGATGTTGTCTAATTTATCAGTTTTTCTTTTTATTGCATGGTGCTTTTGGTGTCAAGTTTAAGACATCTTGGAGTTATGTACATGTTCTTAAATCTCCCACTGTGATATTCCTACTTACCAAGGTCAACCATATGAATTTGTGCCAGCTTCACAGTTGCCAATTTTTATCTCATTAAATTTTGTGGTACCTATTTCTCCTACTTGCAGTTCATCATTTAATTTGCAGCAATTCTGACTCTAACGCAGTCTCTAATCCCTTTACTTTTATGAACAATGATCAGTTAAAGCTGGCTCTGAGTGTTTACTTTTATTTATCAAATACTTACCTAGTGCTTTCATATTAGCTAGATACCATTCTCAGTTCTTTACAAAAATTAATACAATTATCACCTCTAGAAGATGGTCATCCTAACTATCCTCATTTATAGATAAGGAAGCTGAACCACAAGGAAACAAAGTAACCTGCCAAGGTAACGCAGCTGGTAAACAGCAGAGCCAGGATTAGAACCCAGGTAACCTGGCTCTCTCCGTGAATCTTTATCACAGGGGGGAAGGGGTGGAGTCTTACTGCAGAATAAGAGAAAAAAAATAAGATGTACAATGATAGCTACCATTTCTTAAACAGGCACCACATACCAGACTTTAAAATATATTACTACTAATCCTGAAAAACCACCTCAAAGGCAGAAGAGAGTTAAACCTAGGCTCGTGGGTGACAGGCCTCCAATCACACAGCCTATGGAAGAGCTGGCCTTGAACCCAGGCAGCTGGCTCCAAAGTTCCTGCTCTTCCCAAATGCTTACTGCCTTGCACCCTAGTAAAGAGAACAGGACTTTTTATTCCATTTAATAACATAGTTTGCAATGTTAAAAATGTCCCTAAATCTGGCCCACACCCCTGGTTTAATACCTTGAGGGTTTTATTTTTAGACCAGCCCTCCCCAAAGGCTTCAATTTTTCTTTAGAACACCATTCCCTGAGGCCCTGAGGCAGCAAGACAGCAGACATTGTGTTTTATGCAGAGTCAATGAAATGACCAAAAAATGCTGAGCAGTGACTAAAACAAGGACATCGCTGTGAGTTATATTATACTTTCACAATTAAAGGAGCCCAAGAATACATAAGGAAAATTCCACTATCCCTTATCCTCAGACACTACTTTCACACTGCTGACTATTTAACTGTTTGGATGATTTCTTTAGAGTCAGCTGAACTATGAGAAAGAAGACTACCTCAGGTTGTCTAAATTTTTATCTCCATGCTTTAGAACTATGATGAACTAGAAAAGTGTCTTAAACTCCTTCAAAATGCAACTGGTAAGGCTGCCTCTCAACATTTATATGATGCTACTAAGAATGAGATTAATTTAACTTCTTGTAAGGGAGGTAAAACATGTAATTCCCCTTATACATGTGTGGATATTTACGAGTCAGGTACTCATCGCCAACAAATGTGGCATAACACCAAGGAGAATCTGATCTTGAGTTAGCAATTTGCACGGCTGTGAGAAAGAAGAGAATGACTCAAAATTGGTATACCTCTCATTCCACTTACACAAGGCAAAGCATTAACCTGAGAAAAGCAGAGAATCGAATGAGGCTGCCGGGAACTAGGGGGAGGGAGAAGTGGAGAACTGTTCTTCAATGAGTATAAAGTTCGTTACGCAAGATGCCTACCTTCTAGAGACCTGCTGTACCACAAAGTACCTATAGTTAAGAACACAATTACCATGTGCTTTATGTTAAGAGCACAGACACACACAGCAATACAGATTCTTGGAGGTGATGAGAAGGGACACCAAGAAAGGAGCTCCAAGGGGGATGGAAGGAAAAGGAAAACCTGGCCTGCAGAATAAGGTCTAGAATGGCCAAAGATCAGTCACCACTCAACCAAAAGAAAAGGGCAACAATGCCCGTCGGTGCAAGGAGACTAACACAAGACCAATTTCAAACTGAGAGGAAGGGGTATTTACACCTTCAGTGATTTAAACAAAATCTCTCTGTTACCCTGACACTTGTGCAGGTTACTTTAGCTCTCTAGCCCCACTGCCTGTGCCGCTCCATTTTAGTTTCAGTTTCCATTCACTTTTGCTTTCAATCACCGCCAAGTCTCTCGGTTAACTTTCTAGCTCAGCCGAATAATCAAACAAGGTCAACTGGGTTTGGGGAACCGAGCCCCCAACCTCCAACAGGTATCGTGGATGTATGAACATCTTGTATAACTCATCAAGACCAAGATGTATACATTCAATGTGTGCAATTTTCTGTGTATCAGTTATACCTCAAAAAAGCTTAAAAAACGGATGCCTCTCAACCTTAGACTTGAGACCATGCTCCTAATGAAACCATATAAATCAACAGTAGACAAACTTTCCATATCGATTAATCACTGAACATACTGTGACATAAGGGAATATTCTTCAAGGGCTTCCCACTCCTCTCTCCACATCATTTTCTAAATGTAATCTGCTTCATGTTCATATGAATTGTACCATGTAGCACAAAGAAAGAATACAAAAGAAAAGGAGACACAACTCTTGCCTTTAAAAGTCTTGAAACAGGGTGGCACCTATGGCTCAGGGAGTAGGGCACCAGTCCCATATACCAAAGGTGGTGGGTTCAAATCCAGCCTCAGCAGAACTGCAAAACAGAAAAAGAGCCTGGTGTGGTGGGCGCCTGTAGTTCCAGCTACTTGGGAGGCTGAGGCAAGAGAATCGCCTAAGCCCAGGAGTTGGAGGTTGCTGCGAGCCGTGTGATACCAAGAGCGATAAAGTGAGACTCTGTCTCTACAAAAAACAAAAAAAAAATCTTGAAACATTCAATGGACAAGCTAATTATTCTGAAGACCATTAATAACGGCTTATTTTCAGATGCATGAATCCTTATCTGTTAATACAGACAATAGTATACATAAAAAAAATCTCTGTGTTGCCCTCAGTAGAGAGCTGTGACATCACAGCTCACAGCAACCTTAAACTCTTGGTCTTAAGCAATTCTCTTGTCTCAGCCTCCCAAGCAGCAGGGACTACAGGCACCTGCCACAACACCCAGCTATTATTTTTGTTGTTGCTGTATTTATCACTGTTGTTCGGCAGGCCCAGGCCAGGTTTGAATCTGCCAGTGCCAATGTATATGGCCAACGCCAAGGCCACTGAGCTACAGGTGCCAAGCCACACATAAAAACTTCTTTAAAAAAAAAATGAAAAATAATGAATACTAACAAGTAGTAAATCAGAAATGAAAGATTTTAAAAAACCCAACCATCATATGAAACAAGATTCAGTCTCACTAGAATAAAAATCAAATTAAAATAACAATGCAGTGTTACTTTTTGTCTAGTAAATTTTCAAAGGTTTAAATAAAATGAAAATAATTCTAGCAAATTAGATACTCCTCCAATGGAAATACAACCTTATAGTAATTCAGAAAGCTATCTCAACAACCTTAGAAATATTCCAGGGACTTCATCTTCTGGTAAAGAAAGACAAGCTCATAGCAGACCAGCACTTCCGTCAAGAGCAACCAAATGAGCTGAATAGTTGTTTTTTTTTTTTGTAGAGACAGTTTCACTTTATCGCCCTCAGTAGAGTGCCATGGCGTCACACAGCTCACAGCAACCTCCAACTCCTGGACTTAGGTGATTCTCTTGCCTCAGCCTCCCGAGTAGCTGGGACTACAGGTGCCCGCCACAACACCCAGACATGGATAGTATTTTTTTTAATTTTTTTTTTTTTTGAGCCAGATTCTCATTTTGGAGTAACACGGTGTCATAGCTCACAGCAACCTCAAACTCTTGGGCTCAAGCGATTCTCTTGCCTCAGACTCCTGAGTAGCGGGGACTACAGGAGCCCCCCACAACGCCCAGCTCTCACTCTGGCGCAGGCTGGTCTCTGACCCGTGAGCTCAGGCAACCCATCCATCTCGGCCTCCCAAGTGCTAGGATTACAGGCACGAGCCACTGCGACCAGACCTACATCGTATTTTTAAACCTCTTTAAGACTTAGGGTCACCAAAATAGGGTGGACCTGAGAGACCTCAGAGAGAACAGAAGTATGGAAAAGTGAGCTCCGCATCTGGTGACACTTTTCCGCTGAAGGCATAAACCAATTCTAAAAGGGCAGCTCTAAGGCATTTTCAAGGCAGCTGACATGCTGAGACCCTGAAAAGTGGCAGCTGAAAGGCGTAAAAACAGCTGAGAAGCTTAAAAGTGAGTTACAGAGGCAGGTGAAAAGCTAGGGAAGCTGAGCAGAGTCGAGTCTCTAGGGCAGTGGGTCTCAACCTTCCTAACGCCATGACCCTTTAATACAGTTCCTCATGTTGTGGTGACGCCCAATCATAAAATTATTTTCGTTGCTACTTCATAACTGTAATTTTGCTGTTATGAATCATAATGTAAACATCTGGTATGCAGGATGGTCTTAGGCGACCCCTGTGAAAGGGTCATTCAACCCCCAAAGGGGTCACAACCCACAGGTTGAGAACCAAAGCAGGTCTTTAGCATGCATGCCACTCATCAGGGAAATGGAAATAAAAATCACAATAAAACAAAACTCCAAAAGAATGGCTGCAATTAGAAAAATCACCAAGTATCGATCAAAATGCGGTGCAAGCAGAGCTTTCATAGATTGCTAATGGGGGTAGACACTGGTCACTGTGGAGGACGGTTGCCATTTATGGTAAATTTGTAGTTAGGCCTGCCCTGTCACCCCGTAATCCAACTCCTGAATATATACTGAACAGTAACGCTCTCATTTGCACACCAAAAGCCATGTGCAAGTATATTCCTAGCAGCACTATTTGAAATAAATATTAGAACAGCAAAAATATCCATCAGTAGAAGTGATAAATATGATATATTCCTATAATGAAATACTACACAGTCATGAAAATGAGTGAACTACTATAACACGTGGATTAATCCCACAAATATAAAATGAGCAAAATACACAGGCATAAAATTGTATATATGTTTCTCAATTTATGTAAAATTCGAACACAGGTAAAATTAACCTATGGAGTCAGTAGTTATTGGTTATCTTTGGGAAAAAAATAAAAGTAATGTGTGGGAAAGGGCCTCTGGGAGATTCATGCATTTATACAAATTTTATGGAGCTATGCCCTTGTGATTTGTGCATTTTCTGTTTGCATCTGAAACTTCAAAAAAATAAAAATAAAAAAACTTTTCAGAAATTTTACTTTCTAGAATCTATCCTTAAAACATATTTTTAAATATTCTTTAAAAATTTATATAATTAAAACACTGTATATATAAAACCTTTAAGACCTTGAGTCAGGCAAAGAATTCATAACTTTAGACTTGAGGACATGCTCCTAATGAAACAACATAAATCAACACAAATAAATCTATCAATTTGAATAAAATGAACAAAAAATAATTCTCAAATAAATCAATAAACTGGTCATCACCAAAAATTTTTAGACTTCAAAAAGTGAAAAGAAAATTTTTAAAAATGAAAAGCCAAGTATCAGACTGAGGTTATTTACAAAATACACAAGATTTGTACCCATAACTTATAAAGAACACCTACAACTCAATAATACTCAAACAAATCAATTGAAAGAAAAGTGAACAAAAGGCCTAAGTAGGCATTCCAACAAAGAAGATATCAAATGGCTATTACCGTTATTAGGAAAATTAGTATTAAAACCACAGTGAGATACTGTACCCATTAGAATGGCTATATAAGACAGACAGTAACAGATGTTGGTGAGGATATGAAGAAATGGAAACCTTCATACATTGCTAGTAGGAATATAAAATGGTATGATCACTCTGGAAAATGGTGTGGCAATTTCTCAAAAAAGTAAACACAAAACTCCCAAACAATCCAGAAATTCCACTATTAGGCACCCAAGAGAAATGAAAATGTTTATGGAGTGTTCACAGTGGTATCATTCACAAGCCCGAAGATGGGAACAACCTAAATTCATCATGGACTGGTGAATGGACAAAGTGTAGAATATCTATTCCGAATACAACAGAATATTCTTCAATAAAAAGGAGTAAGAAACTGATACATCCATGCTACATCACGGATGAACCTCAAAAGGAAAGGAAAAGCAAAAAGACATCACTGTTCATGGCTGAGCAGCACTCCTTGGTGTACACATACCACATTACATCAATCCCCTCGTGTACGGAGGAGCACTTGGGTTGTTTCCACATCTTTGCAACTGTGGATCATGCTGCTATAACCATTTGAGTGCAAGTGTCTTTTTGATAAAATGTTTTTTTTTTCCTCTTTGGGTTAATACTTAGTAGTGGGATTGCTGGATCAAATGGTAGGTCTACTAGTAGTTCTTTGTGGTATCCCCACACTAGGCTGTACTAGTTTGCCATCAGGGGATGAAAGTTCCTTTCTCTTTGGATCCAGGACCGCAGTTATCGTTATGGGATTTTTTTTTTTTTTTTTTTTTTTTGTAGAGACAGAGTCTCACTTTATCGCCCTGGGT
>CAUYON010116487.1:0-13428 GCA_963573935.1 Arctocebus calabarensis
AAGCAATCAGTTTAAGTTACAATAATGATTCGGGGGGTGGGGGAGTCATAAAAATTCAACAACTTTTTATTTTTGAGACAGAGCCTCAAGCTGTCACCCTGAGTAGAGTGCCGTAGCATCACAGCTCACAGCAACCTCCAACTCTTGGGCTCAAGCGATTCTCCTGCCTCCACCTCCCAAGTAACTGGGACTACAGGCGCCCAGCACAATACCCAGCTATTTTTTGGTTGCAGCCGTCATTGTTGTTTGGTGGGCCCGGGCTGGATTTGAACCCACCAGCTTAGGGGTATACGCCTGGCGCCTTAGCCGCTTGAGCCACAGGCACCAGGCCAAAATTCAACAACTTCTAAACAATGGTCATTGTACAAAGCTAAAAAAGATATCTTTGGAACTATATCATCAAATAGTGACTATATCAACACATTCCAGATAACCAAGATTTATCACCACTTCCCCAGAAGAAGACCATGGTTATACCCTTTGACAAAGACAGCTTTTTATTGTGGTTAAGGGTTTTGGAGTTAGACAAACCTGGGGTCACATTCCAGCTCCATCAGTGATAAATTATGTGATTTGGACAAGCTGTTAATCTCTCTCAATTCAGGCTCCTAATCTATAAAATATGGTAAATAACACACCTCATTAAATAATTCTTAACATTATATAATGACTATGCTGAATTTGCCACAGAGTAAAGCAAAGAATAAATGCTTAATAAAAGTTAGCTACTGTTATTAAAATTAAATTATATACACGTTCAATAACATAAAACCTCCTTCAAGTGTATTTTGTAACTGCCTATTTGTCTCTAAAATATAATTCCATTAAAATCAACCTAGAAAACATCCAAGACGTTTTTCATCAGAAGTATAATCTACACATTTCTAACATTTACCTACAAATCCTGAAATAAAGCCTACTTAGCCAGGCAAGTTTTCTTTAAATAAGACATGGAAAGTAAAAGGCAATGCTAAACAACACTGAATCCCGTAAAACAATATCTTAATAACTACATTTCTAACTTTATGGAAGTAACAAAACATGACGCATTTTTATTAACTATAGTTAAAGTAAATGTAAACAGATGACACATTTTTATTAACTATAGTTAAATTAAATGTAAACAGATTATTTAAGGGCAGCTTCAAACCCACATATAGTCAACAATCACTTAAAGGATGGCTTCTAATAACCTAGTAGACAACACAATATGTTTAGGTGCTTCCCAATCCTTGTCTAAACCAACCTACAATATAAATCAGCAATCAGTTAAAGTTACAATAATGTTCCTGGGGGGCAATAAATTTAACAGATTTTAAACCATAGTCATTGTATGGAGCCTAATAATATATATTTTTAACTATTTTTTGTTTGTTTGGGGTTTTTTTGGGGGGGAGGAGAGAGACAGAGTCTCATTCTATCACCCTCAGTAGAGTGCCATTGCATCACAGCTCACAGCAACCTCAAACTCTAAGGCTCAAGCAATCCTCTTGCCTCAGCCTCCCCAGTAGCTAGGACTACAGGCACCCACCACAACGCCCAGCTAATTTTTCTATTTTAATAGAGACAGGGTCTCGCTCTTGCTCAGTCTGGTCTGGAACTCCTGATCTTAAGCAATCCACTTGCCTCAGCCTCCCAGAGATAGGAATAGAGGCCTAGTCACAGTGCCCAGCCCTTGCCTTTGTTTTGTTGAAAAGCAAAAACAAAATATAAGGTCATAAACAGCTACTGTTGTCACAGAATTCAAAACATCTTTGGTAATTTGTCATGGGGACTTTGAAGATTCTTTTGGAGAGCACAGGATTACCAAACAGCTCTTAGGAAAATCCCTTTTAGGAAAGTCTCTGGCTGTCTTCTTTTTCTCATTGTGAATTTATCACAGCAAATACAAGACTGTCCATGTTAGGGTTTCCCCATATATTAAAAATGAGAGTCAATATGCTCAAAAACTATCACTGTAAGGCCAGGCATGGTGGCTCATGCCTGTAATCCCAGCACTCTGGGAGGCCCAAATGGGTGGACTGCCTGAGCTCACAGGTTTGAGAACAGCCTGAGCCAGAGCAAGACCCCGTCTCTAAAAATAGCCCAGCCTTGTGGAGGGCATCTGTAGTCCCAGCTACTCAGGTGGTTGAAGCAAGAGAATTATTTGAGCCCAAGAATTTGAGGTTGCTGTGAGCAGTGACACCACCGCACTTTACCGGAGGCAACAAAGTGAGGTTCTGCCTCAAAAACTTAATTTAGTCATCAAAGGCTCTCGTCACTAATGTTATCACCAGTACCTTAAGCAGAACTCTCTCCCCATCAACTCTTCCTTATCAATCCCTATTGCTAACTACTTGAACCTCAGCTATAGATGGCTTACCAGAATTTAACAGCCTTGTTGTGACACCGCCTACCTCATCTTCAAATCTACGTGAATCAGAAATAAAGTCTAGGCTCAGCATGAATCAGAAATAAATTCTAGGCTTGGCACCCGTAGCTCGGTCAGTAGGGCACCAGTCACATATACTAAAGATGGTAGGTTCAAGCCCAACCCAGGCCTGCTAAACAACAATGACAACTGCACTCAAAAAATAGCCAGGCGTTGTGGCCGGCACCTATACTCCCTGTTGCTTGGGAGGCTTAAGCCCAAGAGTTTGAGGTTGCTCTGAGCTGTGACACCATGGCACACTACTGAGGGCGACATAGTAAGACTCTGTCTCAAAAAAAAAGAAAAATTCTAGAAAATATTTCCCAAGGTACCACTGAGCTTTCATTTGTGACCTTATTTTCAAATCTTCCAGTATCCTAAACCACATTCAAAATCTGAAAGACTCTCCAGAGTTTGACAAGTTTGTCCCTCTTCTTAGTAACTGGTAATGGTGATTTGGTACACTGTTACGAATAGAAAGGTGACTAAAAACCAGGTTAGATCACTGCCCGGGTGCAGTGCTCACGCCAGTAATTGTAGCACTCTGGGAGGCTGAGGCAGGAGCTTCTTAAGCTCAGAAGTTCGAGACCAGCCTGAGCAAGATCAAGACAACATAGGCCGGAAGCAGTGGCTCACGCCTGTAATCCTAGCACTCTGGAAGGCCAGGGCAGGTGGACCGCCTGGTTCACAGGTTCGAGACCACTCTCAGCAAGAGCTAGACCCCACCTCTAAAAAGAGCTGGGCCTTGTGGCAGGACTCTGTAGTCCCAGCTACTTGGTAGGCTGAGGCAAGAGAATCACTTGAGCCTAAGAGTTTAAGGTTGCTGTGATTATGGTGCCACAGCACTCTACTGAGGGTGACAAAGCGAGACTCTGTCTCAAAAAAAAAGACAACATGGGCTCGGCACCTGTGGCTCAACGGGCTAAAGCGCCAGCCACGTACACCTGAGCTGGCGGGTTGGAATCCAGCCTGGACCCGCCAAACAACAATGACGGCTGCAACCAAAAAATGGCCGGGCGTTATGGTGGGTGCCTATAGTCCCAGCTACTCCCAGGAATTGGAGGTTGCTGTGAGCTGTGATGCCACAGCACTCTATCCAGGGTGACAGCTTGAGGCTCTGTCTCAAAAAAAAGACAACATATTAACGAACCCAATATATTAATAATAGGTAGTATTATAATCTCCGTTTTATAGACAAAAACATAGATACAGAAAGGCTAAGCAGCTTGAGCCTGGAACCACTGTTCACAGGTGGCTAAGCTTGGATGTGGACCCAGACAGACTAGTACCTCAGTTTATGCTCTTAATCTTCTATACTATATTCTCTTATCAGCTATTTTAAAGATTAAACACAAAAATACCCTCCTTTTCTCTGTTCTCCTCCTTCAAAAGTCAATGATGCTCCCTGTTTCCTAAAAAGGAAAGAAGGAAGGAAAAAGAAAACAAAAGGAAATAAAAGAAAATCTCCAGTAAAAAAGCAGTCAGAGGAACCCGAACAGATGGGAGAAGAGAGCAGCAATGTGTCAGAAAGACACTGGGAACAGCAGATCACTGACTGACCAGTAAACACTCTAAATAACCATGGTCCAGCTGATGCAGGGCTCTAAGTAAGAACCACTCTAAATGGAGACTAGGACCACCTGCAGTGACGGAAGCATTTCAAGCTTGTAAAGCCAACCTAGCTGAAGTCTGATTATAGTTAGTTTCACAGCTGTCTACACTCACTCTCGCCTCTTATCATGAAACCCCAAGTGAGGCAGTGCACTGTGGCTCATGCCTGTAATCCTAGCACTCTGGGAAGTCAAGGCGGGTGGACAGCCTGAGCTCAGGAGTTTGAGACCAGCCACAGCAAGAGCAAGACCTCCTCTCTACTAAAAATAGAAAAACTAGCCAAGTGTCTGGGTGTACACCTGTAGTCCCAGCTACGCAGGAGGCTAAGGCAAGAGAATGGCTTGAGCCAAAACCTAAGAGAGCTGGGAGCTATGATATCACATCAGTCTGCCCAGAGTGACAAGGAAAAAAAAAAAAGAGAGAGAAAGCAAAAGTCATTAAAATACCAAGGCCTAAAAGAAATACCAAAACCAAGTCTTGGAAGACCCAAATTCTCATCCTGACTTGGCTAACAAGGTCCCTTACAACCTTGTTCACGTCTCTAATAAGTAAGGCAGATCACTTATGTAATTCCTTCATACACACTCACACACAGTGCTAGACGATCTGATTTACTAAAAAGCATTTTACATAAATACATAAGTACGTAATAACTATAATGACTATTTGTTCGAGAAGTATTTGCTAGGCTCGGCACCTGTAGCTCAGCGGCTAGGGGGTCAGCCACGTATACTGGACCTGGTGGGTTCGAAACCAGCTCAGGCCTGCCAAACAACAATGATAACTGCAACAAAAAAATAGCTGGGTGTTGTGGCAGGTGGCTGTAGACCCAGCTACTAGGGAGGCTGAGGCAAGAGAATCGCTTAAGCCCAAGAGTTTGAGGTTGCTGTGAGCTGTGATGCCACAGCATTCTACCGAGGGTGACAAAGTGAGACTCTGTCTCCAAAAAAAAACAGTATTTTCTAGCTGGATGCAGTGGTTCACACTTGTAATCCCAATGCTTTAGGAGGCCAAGGAAGGACTGCATAAGGCCGGGAGTTTGAGACCAGCATAGTGTACAAAGCAAGACCCCATCTCTAACAGCTGAGCATGTTACCTATAGTCCCAGCTACTCTGGAGGGTAAGACAGGAGGATTGTTTGAGTTTAGGCGTCTAAAGGTCCTGTGAGCTATGATCATGCCACTGCATCCTAGCCTAAGTGACAGAGCAAGATCTGTCTCTTCAAAAAGAAAAAATTCAGGGCGGCTCCTGTGGCTCAGCGAGTAGGGCGCCGGCCCCATATACCGAAGGTGGCGGGTTCAAGCCGGGCCTCGGCTGAACTGCAAAACAAAAAAATAGCCGGGCGCTGTGGCGGGCGCCTGTAGTCCCAGCTACTAGGGAGGCTGAGGCAAGAGAATCGCTTAAGCCCAAGAGCTGGAGCTTGGAGCCACACTGCTGTGAGCAGTGTGACGCCACGGCACTCTACCCAGGGCGATAAAGTGAGACTCTGTCTCTACAAAAAAAAAAAAAGAAAAAGAAAAAATTCACTATAGAATTGGATATATTTTCTTAATATAAAATTTATGAGAAAACCATATATGGCTTATTGCTGTTTCTGATAAATATGCTATACATGTATTTGTATAAATCATAAGCACCTGAAGCTATAAGACATCATATAAAAAGCTTACAAATGTGCCTGTAGTCCAGCTACTGGGGAAGTTGAGGCAAGAGAATCTCTTGAGCCCAAGAGTTAGAGGTTGCTGTGAGCTATGACATCAGAGAACACTACTGCGGGTCACAAAGTGAAACTCTGTCTCAAAAAAAAAAAAAATAGAAAAGGCTTACAGGAGTGGCACCTGTGGCTCAGTCAATAAGGCGCTGACCCCATATACCGAGGGTGGTGGGTTCAAACCCAGCCATGGCTAAAAAAACTGCAACCAAAAAATAGCCGGGTGGTGTGGCAGGAGCCTGTGGTCCCAGCTACTCAGGAAGCTGAGGCAAGAGAATCGCCTAAGCCCAGGAGTTGGAGGTTGCTGTGAGGTATGTGATGCCACAGCACTCTACCGAGGGGGACAAAGTAAGACTCTGTCTCTACAAAAAAAAAAAAAAAGGCTTACAAATGTTTAAATTGCACTGAAAGAAGGCACTACTTATTCTAGGAAAGCAGTGAAAAGAGAAAGAACTACAAAAGTCATTTGAACAAAGAATCCATTGAATTGAGTAAATGATCTCCAAACCCATCGCATAGGTCAGGTCAAAGACTCTTAAAGCCCCTCTCCACCCCCGCCCCGCTTCTATCTCTCAATTTACTTTGCACAAAAATGTGCAATACTGTCTCTAAACTATCTCTTTCCTATTATGTCAGGCTTCTGCTGAAAAACCTTCCATAATTCTCCACAGGATAAAGTCCACATTCCTAACCTTGCTTTATGGCCCTCTAAAATCTGAAACTGACCTTTCCATTCATCCCGTCTTCTCTCTAAAAGAAAATCTCCATTCCAGCCAAACTGGTCTCTTCACTACTCTGCCCCAAACACTGCAGGTGTTCTGGTTTCTTCTCAACTCTTTCCAATCTGACAAGGTGTTTTATTCCTGCCTTAAAACACCAGTGAGTTCCAAAACTTCCAGCAAACATTCTTCACTCTAACATATAAAATCTTGTTTCTAGAAAGGTTAGGATACTTTACTTGTCACTGATTTTTAACTTTTTAACATGTATGACTGTTTATCCTTTGTTTCTTCAGAATTTAGCACAGTGCAGACAAGAGTTCAAAAATGTCCCTCGGCTCGGCACCTGTGGCTCAATGGGCTAAGGCACCAGCCACATACACCTGAGCTGGCGGTTTCGAATCCATCCCCTGCCCACCAAGCAACAATGACAGCTGCAACCAAAAAAAAAAAAATGGCTGGGCGTTGTGGCAAACTCCTGTAGTTCCAGCTGCTGGGGAGGCGGAGGCAGGAGACTCGCTTGAGCCCAGGAATTGGAGGTTGTTGTGAGCTGTGATGCCACAGCCTCTATCCAGGGTGACAGCTTGAGGTTCTGTCTCAAAAAAAAAAAATGTTCCTCAACTACAAGGCCCCTACATTCTTATTTCTTTGTATCTAATTCCAATATTTAACAAACTCTACGGGCAAGTATTTGCTGATTGCTATAACTGAACTCTGCCTTAAGCCTTCAGGTCCTATAGGCCTCCATCCTCTTTAAATATTCATGGAAGCATCAAGATATCAAAATTACGTAACTCTAAAAAGTATTTAATGCATGCATGAGACATCTTACAGGGCAATTAAAAACAGAATCACCTAAACACACAATTCTGAAAATGTACAGGAGGCCGTATTTGCAAAACCAGTGTAAAACATGCAGAAACGTAAACAATCCGACCTAGTTGTTTTTCTTTCTACAGAGGAGGGATCTCCAACCTACATTCCATGGATGCATCCTCATTTGCCGAGGACTTTTTTTTTTTTGCTTATCTGTGGTGTTGTGTCAGATATCACAAAAAGTATGTGTGGACCTTTTTTATTTTTAGTCAGCTTCCATTAGTGTGTGTGTATTTCATGTGTGGCCCAAGACAACTCTTCTTCCAATGTGTGGCAGAGAAAAAAAAAAAGATTAAAAACAAAAAAAGTGAGACACCCAGTTAGATCTCCCACTTAATGTCTTATCTTAATTCTTTCAATTCCATGTTATAGAAAGGCTCGGCTGGAGAGGTGAATGACTGACTTTGACCGTAATTTCAAATGACTTCATCAAGCCATTTTCTAAGACTGCAGAACCTTACTAATTCCTCTAAAAAGTAGGGCATGGGAAACTGAACACAAAAGAATTATAAGACCTGTTCAAATGTCACATAGCCAAGCCATAACAGTGAAGAAAATTTGAGCTCAGGTCCCCTGACTTAACTTTAGGGCTCTTTGGTAGGAACTAGAAGTAAACATTACGGAGCAAATGGGGGAAAGCCAGAGTCTTCCTAACCCTCCAAACCCATATAACCTGAAGCTATGTTTCTGTCATCTTCTGGGAAAGAATTTAAAATAGAGAACATTGGAGGAAAAAAGAGATACTTTCTGGCTGCTCTCTTAAGCATGTTTCTTATGTGAAAGGACAAGAATAAAAAGGAGTAAGACACCAATTCACAAATTCAAGAAAGTAGTCTAGGGGAAAAGGCTGACAGCTGGCTCCCCAGATGCACTAGCTGCTGTGGGAACATGAGGCATGCGACCTGCTGGCAGGAAGGTTAATAGTGTTATCACAGAAATAGCTTCTACCAGTGGCCAAGCTAGCTTTGTCCTCTGCCTCTCTATCTCACTAGCTGCAGAGGGAGCTGCTACTACAGCCAGTGAGAGAGAAAGTACACTTTCCCAGCCAGTGACTCTGGTAAACACCAAGCCACCTCCTTTCTATGCTCACCCCTTACATGTTTGCAGCCCTCTCTACTTCCTACCTGACACATATACCCCATGCCAAGAGACTGGAAAGCCATCAACCAAGTAAGTCCACTTATCACATGTTCCAAACAAAGTGAGTCCTGGTCTTGATTTTGCAACAGCAAAGAGGTCACAGAACGAAAAGGAACCTTGGAGATCACCTAGAGAAGTGGAGTGACTTGCTTCCAAAATTACAGGGATGGCTCACTGAATTCTTCCCTTTGAAATGTGTTTCAGTTCATTCATTAAATGAATATTTACTGTCCCAAGCACCATACTGGGTGCCTGAGACAGTATGCTCAGTACAGGTTAATCTTCCTTAATGCAAAGTGGGGGATGGGGTGAGTGCGGCGGGGGATTTTTTCCCAGAGGTGGTACGTACAATCAAGTGTAGAAAGAACAAATTCCTAAGGCTAAAAACTTAATTAAGAAATTAGGTAAATTACAAAGGCCTGATGACACGGATCCAAGAGACTGGATACCACCCATATCCCTGTGTGCCGTACAGTGTTTTTTAACAGGGAAAAGCAACACTCACAGCTATCTTGAGGGACAATCGGTCCCACGGGTGGTCAGGCTACCAGCTCCTCCCTGGACCTAACTTCTGCCCGTTGCCAACAGCACCACTAACTCAATGTTTCTGCATGAATTTCAGCCCAGTCCTCCTAGAAAGAGGCCTCTTCTCAGCTACACTAGGTACATTTATCTGTCCAGTATCTCCCGTTTTCTTCCAAGTGGCTCAAAAGATAAAGGACTAGGGGAGGAAGGCATCAAGCTTGACCCGGGTGGAACTCTCCACTGGCAGGTTGTCCGCTCACCCTTTCAAACCCCAATCTTTGAACCCTCTTCGGCACGGAGGGAGGGAAGGAGTGTGCAGAAAGCAGCACCAAGTCAGGTGAACTTTCTGGTTTGGCACTGCGAAGGACACGACGGTCGAGGAAGATCAGAAAATGAGATAGAAAAAAATACAGCTTAAGGGGCTCCTGAAAAATTTCAACACCCAGCAGGATTCCAAAGAAACCCCAGAAAAGTTCTTTTTGAGAGGTCACCAGAAAAAAACTAGTCAAACTAATTTCTCTGTTTTAAAGGAGACTGAGCAGCTTTAGGCAGCAGTAAAACCTGACCCCGGCCCGCGAGAGACTAGGGTCGGTCCGGCGGAAAGGCAGGCACCGAGGGTGCGCGGCCGGGCCAGGTGCGCCTCTTCACTCCCAACCAGGCAGGCAGGCGCAGGAATGGGGACTCGCCCCGGTAGCCTGAGGGAGGAATGACCCCAGGGCCTCCTGGCCTCCTGGCCTCCCGGCTGGTCCTAAATAAGTCTCCGGTGGCTCCAGCTGTTGGGCATGACTAAACCATCCGTCTCCCACCAAGAGAGGCTCCTCCCGGCCTCGCCACGCCGCACACAGCCCATGCGCGCCCAAGCCCCCGCTTACTTTTGGTCGCAGCGATGAGGTTCTTCCCGTCCTTGAGGAGCTCTTTAATGAACTTGTTGGTCCTCTCAAGTTCCGCTTCGTGGGCACGGATCCTCTCCCGGAACCAAGGGCTGTCGAGGTAACAGTCGCTGAACTCCAGCGGCTGCAGCCCCATGCCTGCGGCGGTCCCCGCGCCGAGCGCACAGCCGCCCGCCCTCCGCCGCGCGCTGCTGCCCGAGCCGCGCTCCGAGGCCGCAGCCAGGTGCCGCGGCGCCGGGGGGCAGGAAGCCCGGGAGGAGCTAGCAGTCGGGGGCGCACGGCGAGCGCGGCGCGGACATGTCCCGCGGAGCTGAGTGTGGCCGCGCAGAGGAGCAGCCGCCCAGGCGAGCGAGAGCCGCGGCGCCCAATCCCGGCAGCCCCGGCCGGAGCCTCACGCCCGCGCCCCGCCCGGCCCGCGCCGCAGACACTCCCCGGGCCGCGAGCCGCCCCGCCCCTCCCGGGCGCCTCCCGGGCCCGCCCCGCGCTCCTCCGCTCGCCCCTTCTTTCTCCTCCGCCTTCCTCCTTCCTCCCTTCTTTTCCCCTCCCTTCCCCGGACGCGTCTTCCCTCTTTTCCCCGCGCGCGGCGGCCCCTTCTCTTCCTTCCGAGGCGTCCTCGGTCTGGAATTTCGTGCCGCCGCTCTCCTCCGCTCCGGGCGCGTGGCGTCCCCTCTTCCTGGGCTCCTCGGTCCCAGGGTGACTCTCAGTGGCTCCCCTATGCAAGGAATCCCACCGGGGCCTGGAGGGAGAATGGACATGACTGTAAGTCCCCGCTGCGGGACCGCGTAACTCGGAGGGGGTCTGTCCAGCTGGAGGAAATGATTCACTCATCGATTCAGTTTCTTGAGACCGACCCGAAGCTGGAAACTGACTCGGACACCAGACTTTTTTCTTACTCCTGTGCCCCCATTTAAAGAAATAAGGTGTGTGTTAAATCTCCGCTTGAGATGGAAAGCTCTACAAAGGCAAGAGCGTTTTCGGGGTGGCCCAGCAGCTCCTATTACGCTTTTTTGCATATCCACACACTGAATCACGTGGGGGAGGGGAGAGTGGCTAAACCGCAGAGAAGGTATTTCTGTTGTGTTCAGCGGATTAACTTTGCTTGAGTAGAGATGATCTTTAGTATTTTAAAAATAAGCACGGAAAACAAGTGCTAGGTTATGTGTGGTTTTTACCAGGTGTGAGTAAGAAGATAAATGAGAATTTATGTCACTACTCCCGAAAAGTCTTCTATTCTGTGTATTGGGAAACGGAACTCAAAAGTGTCCCCTCAAACACTAACGTTTTAAATTATTGTAATGTAGATCTTAAACCACTCATAGTTAACTGGAATAAAGTTTCATAATAGCAACTAACAATTTATTAAACAATTATGTGCCAGGCACACACTAGGACTCTGCATACAACTTCACCCAAAACACATTAATGTTTCCATATACGACCGCTAGTGGTGGTGTGACCAAGAAACTTCAAAGGAACTTGACAAGGTTCAGACTGAGCAGGGTAATTAAGAATCTGTTTGGGCAGCATGCTGTGGGAGTGTAACCCTCAGGAACAAGTTAAATCAGCCTCCTACTCAATAAGCGCTTTTGTTACAAAACAGCAGCGGGAGTGCTGAACCCACAGATAAACATTATTACTTAACGTCCATCCTCCAGAGAGTTCAAAATGTTTTACAAATAACTTTTAGGAGTTGAAAGCTTCACTGCCTACTAAAATCAGCAGGGGACTGGAGTCTACAGAAGAGAGAATAAAAGAGGCAAATAAAGAGAAAAAGGCACTCTCAAGAATAGGAGTGTAAACGAAAGGACCTTGCAAAACAGCCACACACTGACCAGCACTCAGTCTATGAACAAAAACCTAAACCTTTCCTCATACAGAGGGGCTGCTGACACTTCCTCAAAGTGCTAAAACAGAGGTACCATATGACCCAGCAAGAAATGGCAACATATGTCTGCACAAATAAAAAACAAATGTTCAAAGCAGCATTACTCATAATATCCAAAAAGTGAAATCAACTGAAATGTTGAATAGATAAACAAAATGTGTATATCCATAGCACAGAATATTAATCTAGAATGAAAGGAATGAAGTACAGACAGCACAGTAGAACATGATAAAATGCTGTCACGCATGGTGGCTCACGCCTATAATCCTAGAACTCTGGAAAGCCAAGACTCACGCCTGTAATTATAGAAATCTGGAAGGCCAAGGCCAGTAGACTGTTTGAGCTCAAGAGTTTGAGACTAGCATCAGCAAGAGAGAGACCTAGGGCAGCGCCTGTGGCTCAGCGAGTAGGGCTCAGGCCCCATATGCTGAAGGTGGCAGGTTCAAACCCAGCCTCAGCCAAACTGCAAAACAGAAAAATAGCCAGGCGTTGTGGCGGGCGCCTGTAGTCCCAGAGGCAAGAGAATCGCCTAAGCCCAGGAGTTGGAGGTTGCTGTGAGCAGTGTGATGCCATGGCACTCTACCAAGCGCGATAAAGTGAAACTCTGTCTCTACAAAAAAAAAAAAAAAAGAGAGAGAGAGAGAGAGAGACCTCATCTCTGCCAAAAATAGAAAAAACTAGCAGGGGTGATGGTGCATGCCTATAGTCCCAATTGCTGGAGAGGCTGAGGCAAGAGGATCACTTGAGCCCCAGAGCTTGAGGTTGCTGTGAGCTACAATGACACCATAGTACTCTACCCAGGAACTCTGTCTCAAGCAAACAAAAACATGATAAAATGTGAAAACATTGTGCTAAGTGAAAGAAGACAGTCACAAAAAGCCACATATTATAATGTCCATTTATGTGAAATGTCCATAACAGAGAAATCTATCTATTATGAAAGGTGGAAGAATTAGGGATAGGGGGGAATTAGGAAGTAAGGGGTTTCTTTGGGGGGTTGTGAAAATATTTTTTTTTTTTTTTTGAGACAGAGCCTCAAGCTGTCACCCTCAAATTCCTGGGCTCAAGCGAGTCTCCTGCCTCCACCTCTCAAGTAGCTGGGACTACAGGCACCCGCCACAACGCCCGGCCATTTTTTGGTTGCAGCCGTCATTGTCGTTTGGTGGGCTAGGCTGGATTCAAACCTGCCAGCTCGGGTGTACGTGGCTGACACCTTAGCCCATTGAGCCACAGGCGCTGAGCCATGTGAAAATATTTTAAACTTAGATTTTTGGTAAGGGTTGCACAACCCTATGAATGTAATAAAACCATTTAATTGTGCACTTTAAATGGGTGGACATTCTAATATGTGAAATTATCTCAATAAAATTTTCATTAAAAAAATTTTTTTTGAGACAGAGTCTCACTTTATCGCCCTTGGTAGAGTGCTATGGCCTCACTGCTCACAGCAACCTCCAGCACTTGGGCTTAGGCAATTCTCCTGCCTCAGCCTCCCCAGTAGCTGGGACCATAGGTGCTTGCCACAACACCTGGCTATTTTTTGGTTGCAGTTTGGCAGGGGCCAGCCAACCTCAGTATATGGGGCCAGCACCCTACCACTGAGCCATAAGTGCCGCCCTGAAATTTTTTTTTTTTTTTTTTTTTTTTTAGACAGAGCCTCA
>CAUYON010116488.1:0-23564 GCA_963573935.1 Arctocebus calabarensis
CTGTAGTCCCAGCTACTTGGGAGGCAGAGGCAGGAGACTCACTTGAGCCCAGGAATTGGAGGTTGCTGTGAGCTGTGATGCCACAGCACTCTATCTAGGGTGACAGTTTGAGGCTCTGTCTCAAAAAAAAAAAAAAAAAAAAACTCGAGGCCTGTGCAGGTGCAAAAGCAGCAGAACACAGGTCCTCCATCTCGGGGGGCAGTGTATATATAAAAGGATATGAATATATACCTATAAACAACTGGAGAATAGATACAAATCATGACAACATAAGCGACACATGACAGTCAAAACAACACAAAGGAACAGGGTAATCAACATAGGAAAACATAGAGCTCATATAAAAGAAAAAGTGAATCATCCACTGGTCAAGCCTGGAAAAAGCTAGATGGGGCTGGACCAAAGAAGAAAAGGTGAGCAATAATAAGAGAGATGAAACCACAGGCCAGAGGACTACATGGAAGGCAAACATACCTGTTTCACAGGAGTAAGTGAAACAGGAGCCACGTTCCCGAGTATCACAGTAAAAGTTCAGGAGAAAGGAGAGTGCCTTAGTTCTAGCTGGAGAATTTAGATGAGATTTGATTAAACAAAAGGAACTTCTCTGGTCACTTAAGCAAGGAAATAACGTGATGAAAATAGTGCTAGGAAAACATCACCCTGGCATTTGTCTGAATGAACTGGAATGGAAGGATGAGAGAGACACAAAGATCGCTGAAAAGTTAAAGCAGAAGTACAACCAACAAGGATAATAAAGCTTCAACTGACTTGTTAGCTAATTCAGTCAGCTTAAATATGTAAGAGAAGGTGGGAGAACGGGCAAGTTCAAGACCCTGCAGAGGATGGGTGCATGAAATAAGTAATGAAAAACGAAGGCCAAGAAGACACGGTTTGGCAAGTCCAGGGTGTTGTGCCCAACCCTTTCAAAGCTAAAGCCAGGTTAGAAGGAAACTACAATAAAGTAAGTTTTCAGTTTGAAGTTTTAGGAATCAATGTAGGTAGAAACATCTTCAAGGCAGGTGGAAATTGAGACTGAAAGGAAGATGAGAAGCCAAGGCTGTATTTAAATATTTTTGTAGTTATCCGAAAAAAGAATAGACGAGTTTATCTATTATCACATGAGGAAAGGACTGGGAAAATGAAGCCCAGAAAACTGGGTGTCTGGCCAGAAAGGCAGGGAGAAAGAAGCTCATTTCAAATCCAACAACACTCAGAGCAAAAGCCCTACTGAGTGAGGTCCCTAAAAGCTTTAAGCCTCAGGTAGAACAGATTGAGAGACTGTGGGTAAACTTTAATGAAAGTAATCTCAGTTCTATCCACATTATCAGCACACGTTTAGTTGAATGCAGTTTCCGGGATGGGCAATGCAACAAGAACAGATGATACACGATGAGTAAACAATAGCCTACATTAGTTTGAGCATATCGTCAACTGCTACACAAATTCTTCTACTTATAGCCTACATGTGTCTTTAAAAAGTAAAGCTCTTAAAAGTAATAGACAGAATTAAGGAGGAAATGGAAGCTGAAGAGTTTAGATCAGGAGAAGAAATAGAGAGGTCTTCATTCATTTTAGAAAGTTTCACAAAAACAAACGTCTTTGGAACATTCTCAAGGATAAAAGCTGCATGTACATTCGTACAAATTTGTTTCTAGTAAAGAATAAACCATTTAAAACTTTTGTGATTGATTCTATCGAGGCCCTTCAGTCTTAGCCTTTCTTAAAATTTAGTAGAAAAGCAGGACTGAACTGATACAGAAATATTTGCATATGTCTTTTGTTCAATGTGAGACACGAAATCAACACACGAATTTTCAAATGAGCACTAATAACAAAGTCAGGATGGTTACAGGCCTCCCCATGGAGGTTCTCCCAGGTTCTCGGTGATTGTGGAGGGAGGGGTAGAATTTCAGGACACACCACAGCCGCAAAGCAAGTGACAGCTTTTTACTGAAAACGAAAGTACACACTCAGTGAGAGAGCAGGCAGGCTTAAGAGAGCAGCTGCACTGGGAGAAAGTGGTTTTTGGTCTTTTGCAGTCTTATTAATTGAAGGGAGGAATATTCAAGGCTCAGGGGTTAGCTGTCACTAAGAATCTAGGTAGTGATTCCTAGAATTGGGGGGGTCTCTCCCATTTTAATATTTTATATGGAAGTGTCAGAACTGTCATGGTGATTTCAAGGGTGAAGAAATTTTAAAACCACAATGTAAATGATATTATAATTAGCAAAATGATCAGCCCTTGTAGTTAGCTCTGCTTGAGGGCTGGTTAACACCTGCACCCAATCTTTAAGCCCCAGCATCCAGTCCCAGCCCTGTCTCCTTGTCTCTTACTCTAACAGTACCACATTCCCATTTAAGTAAACTAAGAAGGTTGGGATTTACGTGATTCCGTGAAGCAAACTAGCAAATGTGTTGCCCATTTGCTATTCAACTGTCCCTCTCTAAGTTTAAAACATGGCTCTTCACTTTTACTATAAATGGGAAGTTACCATCAATTCTTAGGCATATTTCTCTTTTTCTAATAGTCTGAGGAATATAAGGACTAAGGTTAATTGAAATTCAGAACAGAACATAAAACTATAATTGCTACAAAGGACTGGAAAGAAAAACAGAGATAATGAAGATGCAGGGAGCTTTAAAAAAAAAAAGTAAAATCTCTCCTTTCCTTCTAAACATTAATAAAACTTTAAACCTCTTACTTTAGATTATAGACAATGATTCAGGCTACCTACACCAAAATTCCAGTTCTCCCCTTCCCTAGAATAAAAACTAAACATCTATCAATGGCAAAAGTATAAGGTTTCAGCCTCCTGGAATGGGTGGGAAGGAGAAGAAGGGGGTCATTACAAACTCTCAGTGAAAGACAAAGCCAGATCCACATTCCAGAGAAATCTGGCAGGTCCAAGTTTTTCCTTAAATACAGACTAGCCTGTCACTAAGCCAGGTTCTGTATTCTTCCCAGGCTGCCACTGCTGGGGAAGCCAGGAATCCCTTCTAATTAATGAAGCCCTCCCCAACAAAAATTTTCCCACCCATAATAAAGTGGGTTGGGGGAAAGGGAAGAAGCAGAGCATGCTTTGTAGCCAAAAGAAATCTAGACTTTGGTGTAATACCTAACTAATCCAAGAAAACAGATGCAGGAAGCAGAGGAAATGATCTACAGAGACAGACAATAAGGTAGGAAATTTTCACAGTACTGCTTCACTGGAATCCAGAATTTAAAATCCTAACATCATAAGATGCAATTATTACAGGAAGTGAGGCTGAGCAACATTCCACATTTTTTCAAATGCCTCTAAAGCAGGGGGTGGACACATAAACTTTCCCAAGACACCATGCATTCATTAATTATTTGATACTTCTGACAATAATTTATTCAGACTTTTCTTTTTACTAAAGTTCTATTTTAATGGACAAATGTCCATGATTGTTACGTTACACATCCACATCCATTTCTTGCTTACACAAGGCCTTGCCTCGGCCTCATTAATTTATCCCTCCTGCAGTCATATTAACCCCAGGTAACTTCACTGAATGCTTCCACTGACAAGGTGCATGGAAATGAGGGTACAAAGGAGGGGACAATTTAGACCTTTGATGTCCGAAACAGCTGCAACTAGCCAGCTTGCCTACCAAGCTCTTGAAACGTAGCTAGCAGGATAGCAGTGTGCTATATGACATCTATTTATATACATATTACATACACAGACCAGTGTGGGCGAGTGTGTGTATGTTTCAGACTTCGCAGGTAATCAGGTCTTTGCTGCAACTACTCAGATGCCTACTCCGCTGCAGCATGACAGCAGATGGAGACAACATGTAAACAGATGGTAGTGGTGATATTCTAGAATAACCTTACTAACAAAAACAAGCAGCTGGCCTTTGAGCTATACTATAGTTTGCCAGCATCTGACCAAGACCTTTCCCCTACTCTGAAAAGTTTTTTACCTTGGGAAATTTTAAAAAATATTAGGGTGAGTGCAAAATTCAGGTTCAAGGTCACTGTGGTGTCTTGGGAAGAAATGAGCCTGCTGCTACCACTTCTTTCAACTGAGACAAGAGAACTCACTGAAATGTAGAACACATCTCTCTGCCACAAGCCACAATGGCTCAGAACTCTAGAGACCCTGAAAGTTGTAGTTCCAAGGACTCTCAGGCACTGCTACCATTTCTTAGAAATCTGGCCAAGGGAGCAGTTATTAGAAAGAGTTCAAGGCCAGGGTCACAGCAATGAAAAAGAAAAGAAAAGCACTCATATGCAGGAAGGTCAGAAGACTTTTCTTCATTTGAAGAAGGATAAGTTGAGTACATGGATAATTAATACCACTCTAAGGGAAGTCTCAGAATAAACAACCCAGATCGGGAAGCAAAGTACTTAAGCGTTCACCACTGTTTCTGTTACTTTAAAAACCCTGCTCTATCCAAGTACTTTCAACCCAAATAGCTAACAGTAGATGCATTTGTATGAAAAATCTGCACAATTAGTTCCTCTTAAATTTTATTTCCTTTCCTTTTTTTTTTTTTGTAAATAGAGGCAGGCTGCACTTCAAACTCCTGGGCTCAAGCAATCCTCACGCCTCAGGCTCCCAAGTAGTCAGGGCTGCAAACAGGTGCATGAACTATGCCAGCTAATTTTTCTTTTCCCCTTTTTTTTTGAAGGAATCTTACTATGTTCCCTAGACTGGTCTCAAATGATCTTCCTGCCTCAGCCTTTCAAAGTGCTGGGATTCTAGGAGTGAGCCACTGTGTGTAGCCCAAATTTTTGTATTACTACACAGACACATTAGAGTGGCACATCAAAACCAGGCCTACTCTGCCTTATCAAGGGCCGACCCTGACCCCAGCTCTCACTCATCAGGGGCAGTCACACCAACAACTTAGCTCTTTTATCTAGTAATTATCACTATATCCCCAAGCACTATGTTTTTACTGCAAATTTCTTATTATTTCAGTTTTACCTGCTGTCTATGGAAAATGAGAACTTAATGCTTACCTGTCACCCTCTCAAATGTCCCCTTTCCCAACTTGGAGTTCACAACATTATGAAACACAACCTTTGTTTAAAGCTGAACCACGTAATATACTATGCTTACATTCTCATCTTGCACAACCTTTCCTTTACCTAGAGTTAAGGGTTGCAACACTTTCCTTTTGTTTAGTTCCCCCATATTCCTATGACTAAAATATTCCCATGCTCTCTGATAGGTCTAAACAAAAAAATCTCTTCTCAGTGTGTCTGAATAAAGGAGTTTTTTTTTTTTTTTTGAGACCGAGTCTCACTCTGTCACCCCAGGTAGAGTGCTATGGAGTCATTATATAAGCTCACTACAACCTCAAACTCCTGGACTCTAGTGATCTTCCTACCTCAACCTCCCACATAGCTAAAACCCTAGGCACATGCCATGAAACCCAGCTAACTTTTCTATTTTTATAAAGATGGGTAGGGATCTCACTCTTGCTTGGGCTGGTCTCAAACTCCTCAGGCCAAGCAATGCTCCTGCCTCAGCCTCCCAGAGTGCCTGGCCATATTTTGTTCATTTTTGTTAGAGACTTCTTTCATGGAATCCCATGTTCTCTTCCAGTTTGACTGGTTACTTTTGTTGCTTTCCTTGGGATTCAGAAACCAATACCCTGACACATGGTACTTTGACATGCTGAGCTAAAGCTGCAACCTCAGTCTCTCTGATCTTCCCTGCCAAGCCCCCAATCCTCTTCCTCTGAAGAGTCTCTTCCTCTGAAGTTCCCTCATCTACCTAGAAACTGGACCCCAAAGAGGTCTTTCCATCTGTTCCCAGATGGAAATTATCTATCCCAGAAAAGAAGATTGAGGAATGCATCCATAGCTGGACAGATTTTTTCACAAAATAATATCTACCTCTCAGACTCATTCCAATCCCAAGAGAATCATTTAAAAATTAATTTCTGTCATTTACTCCTAAAGTAGCCCCTTCTTCCCTCTCCCCCAGTGAAGAGAGTAAAGAGTCTACCATCTGGTCCTCTGAGTTTTCATATTTTGTGTTTCTCTAATGCACACATGTGCACATAATAAATTTGCTATATTTTTCCACTGTTAACTTGGTTTTTGTCATATTGGTGTGAGACATGACCTTCTGTGAAGGGGAAAAAGAAAATCAGCCCCTTCCCACCTTTATCGTTTCAAGGTAAGATATACAGTGATCATCAAGGGCTACGCATAGGCCTCACCTGTTGGGTTCCCCTGGACATCATATCTGATTTTTTGTCTGTTTATTCCCCAGCATTTGGGAAGGACATATCCTTTCTAAAATAGGATATATCAGAAGATAATTTTTCTTAGACTTTGCATCTCTGAAAATGTCTCTGTTCCACCATAACATGAGATTGAAAGTTGGGCGATGAAGGAAATTCTGAGTTGGAAATCATCTTTCCCAAATATTGAAAATATTGTTCCATTGTGCTGTGTCCTAGCTCTTCCTGTCGAGAAGATTATTCGGATTCTTAATCCTCTGGTTGGGCTGTCACATAATAGCTTCTTTTTTTGCTCTTAGGATAAAAATTATAGTGTAGTTAAAGTCTTCTTTTGTTCCCTAGAATCTCTCTAAACTGAGTTTGTTCATTTACTTTATTCTGTTTCTCTTGGTCTAAGGTTTTTTAAAATCTGTGCTGATACTCTTTTGTCCATTCATAATTAAAATAGACAAAGAAATGACGATTGAAAACTTTGTGTATGACGGGTGCAGTGGCTCACTCCTGTAATCCTACCTCTCTGGGAGGCTGAAGGGGGTGGACTTCCTGAGCTCAGGAGTTCCAGAACAGCCTGAACAAGAGAGAGACCCCCATCTCTACTAAAAATAGAAAAACAAGTTTGGCATTGTGGCAGGCGCCTGTATTGCCTCCTAATTCAGGAGGCTAAAGCAAGAGGATCACTCAAACCCATGAGTTTGAGGTTGCTGTGAGTTATGATGCCAGGGCAATTTACCCAGTGTGACAGAGTAAATCTCTATCTTGAAAAACAAAAGGGAACTTCGTGTACACAGGTGGAACTTTGGGAATCCAGTAGAAACCCATAAGTTTGGTTGAGGGATTCTAAGTACAGTCTATTTTAGTTTCTGACAAGCAGATTTTACATTAAGAATTATTAATGGAGATAAAAAGAAATATTTCACAACAATTACTTAAAGCAATTGTAAATTTGTGTATCCATTAATAACATAGCCTCAAAATACACAAGGTCAAAGTCAAAAAATCAGGAGAGATACGCAAATTTAAGATTGTAGTAGAAGACTTTAAAATACTTTGCTCAACCAATAGAACAAGTAGACAAAAATATTGCTAAATACACAGCAGATTTTTATAACACAATTAACAAACCTGACTTAAGTGATACATACAGAGGGTGCCAAAAAATGTATACACTTTTCAAGAAAGGAGAATAGCTATTAAAATTGTAATAATATAAACTGATAACAAAAGATGAATACAAGTCACATTTGACTTCTGCAATTACAAGAGATGCTTAAAAGTAGTTACCATCAGCATCCAGACACTTCTGATTACAGCAAACTACTGTTTGAACAACGCTGACCAAGTAAGTGTCCACCAGCATTGCTGTGCATGCCGTTTCAATTTCTTCCTGAAGTACCACCAGGGCAGCTGGTTTTCTACAGCACATCGCATCCTTTAAGGTCCCCCATAGGTAGAGGTCAAGGGGTGTTAAGTCAGGAAAATGTGGGAGAAACTCAGTTGCACCTGTTCATCCTATCCGTTGTCCTAGAAACATGTCATCAAGGTAAGCGCTCACATCTTGGTTTATATAATAATCTCGGGATGAAAACTTTCCATTTTGCTCTTTTAAGAATGCATCGTATGCTTACTCTGCTAACCCCTGTCTCACGTGCACAGTGATTTGGTAGACTTCTGTGGCCAGAGTGTCTGTTCAACACCAGAGCAAAGAGAAGTAGGACTTGCTGCTGTGTGAGGCCTCCCGGACCTTCCCTTGTGCACATCACACACAGTACTATATGTCTCAAGTTTACCACAAATGTTTGCAGTTGTCAAGTGTGTTGGAGGTTCTGCTACATACTCACATCTCCATTGTTGTACTTTCATAATGTTCTCAACTTTCAAATGCCACCTCAAAATGGTCTTTATGCTCCTTGAACAAAAATAGTGCTTCTGTTTTTTTCTTCAACTGTCCTGCCTGTCGCATGGTGACGCAAACTTTCATTTGATAAATATCATCTTTTGAGCAAATACACATTGCTACCTAATTCAACTTAGAAAATTAATCTAAATTAATGCATTACTGCTTATAATGTGTATACATTTTTGGCATGCTCAGTATATAGTTCACTGCCCTTAAAAACCATTATATTTTTTTCAAGTGCTGATGGAACATTTACCAAAATAGACATAAGTACTTTGCTAAATTTAATTAGAAAATCTGTAAATACTGTAAACAATATACATCTAAATAGCCCATGAATCAAAAACAAAATCATAACATAAAGTAGAAATTATTTTGTCTTGAATACAACAAAGTTCCTACTACAACTGCATCCCTACCCAAACACAAGGGATATAATTAAAGTAAGAAATGCTGATAGAGAAATTTACAGCTTTACATGCATACGTTAGGAGAGAAGAAAGGCTTTAAATCAATGATTTAAGCACCTACCTTAAGAAAATGAAAGAAGAAGAGCAAATTTACCCAAAGAAATCAGAAGGAAAGAAAATAATAAAGAAAACGAAGTGATAAAATACAAAACAAGTATACTATGGGGGGAAAAAAAAAATCAAAGCCAGAAGCCGATACTCTGAAAAGACTAACTAAGTTAATAAATTACTAATAGAATTACAGTAATCGCCCCTTTAGAAGGCTCAAGTTTGGCTGTCAGAATATTTGGAGGCAGGATATAAAAGCCGTTGAGGCTGAGAGCTTGTAGAAGTACAGAGAATAAAGGACAGCTGGGAATGAATTCATTAGTTAGTTAAACCAAAGTCGTGAAGAACTACAACTTACAGTTCTTTGTATCATGTCAGCACATAATAAAACATTTGACACATAAATATACAATTTGTAGATATCTTCATGTAATATTTTCTGGTTGATATGGGCAAATTTGTCCAAAACTATAAATTTCTTAGGGTAGGAGCTTTTCAATGGAGCTTTTTATTTCATTCTTCCCTTGATAAACTGCAAAGGAAAATGCCAACTAAAAAAAAAAAATCTCTCCTTACTGACCAAGGGAAACAAGCAACATAGAAACATGCTATCCGTCCGAGACCTTGGAGGGGACCAGGGAAGGGAGAACACAAGGCAGTGAGTGAGGGCTTATATGTTACCAAAACCACCAAATGTTTGCCAGATGCTGTTGCGGGTTCTGAAGTTGCATGTACCACCCACAAGGTGGTAGAATCCCAAGCCATGAAATAAATATAAATTCTGGTCCCAACTACTAAAATGCCAATGGCTCCAGCAGAAGTAAATTTTGAAACTGGTCAAATGCTCTGCAGGAATTATAGGTCTTTCCACGTGTGTGTGTGTGTGTGTGTGTGTGTGTGTGTGGCCAAGGGGGTGGAAGGGAGAATTCCACTGAAAAGAAGTATATAGGCTCGGCGCCTGTGGCTCAGCGGACTAAGGCGCCAGCCACGTACACCTAAGCTGGTGGGTTCGAATCCAGCCTGGGCCCACCAAACAACGATGACGGCTGCAACCAAAAACAAAAATGGCCAGGCGTTGTGGCGGGCGCCTGCAGTCCCAGCTACTTGGGAGGTGGAGACAAGAGACTCGCTTGAGCCCAGGAATTGGAGATTGCTGTGAGCTGTGATGCCACGACACTCTACCCAGGGTGACAGCTTGAGGCTCTGTCTAAATAAAAAAAAAAAAAAGAAAGAAAAGAAGTATACAATCAAAAATTACAAACTCATAAATAATCCGTCAGTTCCAATGCCCAATGTATTCCATACTTAGTAAATAATCATGGAAATAGAAGAGATTATAAAATAAATTATGTTAAAATTATTAAAAAGATAAAAGAAGGAAATGGAACCATATCAGAAAAATAGAACAACTATAAACTACACTTGATCTCAGCCAAAAGGCTGAGAAATGATTAGAGCAAGTATATAAAAAAAAGAACAGGTAGAATTTGAATTTCAAAACAATTCAAACTCTAATTCTCACATGAAAAATACAAACCCTAAAAACAAACAGGTTAATGGGAAGATTAAATACAGATGAAGAGATTTTAGTGAACTGGAAGGGTTCCAAATAAAACCCACTCTGAATGCAACACAGAGAGATAAGGGAAGAAAAATAGGAAAGGGCTGTGGTCATGAGCACGCCACAAGCCTCCTGAGCAGTGTTCACTGGAGAAGACACACGAGGACAGGGGCAAGAGCAGGTGTCCGGGTCACATGGCGCCCAGGACATTCTGGGATAGCACACAGACATCTGGCAAAACTCAATGTCAGAGTTTTAAAGAAATTCTAATGTGTGGGTCATAGAACTTTTAAGAACGGTGCACGATTAGGGAAAAAACTGGGCCTTGTCTGTGTGATCAGAAGTAAAGATATAATCACAAAGTGATGTGTCAGAACCCTGTTCCTATCTCTGTCCTGCTAGCTTGATATTCATGGTTGGGATAATTCCCCTGGCCTGCCATTATCTGGAAGCTATATTACAAGCCTTGCAGGTTGAGCTGTAAGATGAAGCAAAATGATAAAATCTGCCACTTACATATGCATGGCTTGGCAATCAATAGACTCATCTCCGCCATAATTGGGGAACTGAAGTCCAAGCTTTGTAGTTGACCAGGATGGCCTGCTCTATTAACTAACAGTCAGTTTTGACAAAACTTTGCAAGAGGCTCAGTCCTTTTCCGAGTAGACAGCTTTCAGGGGCTTGGATAAATTAATCTCATTCCTCCAGCATGTAAGAAACAATCATGTGAAACTAACCAACAAATTTCAAATAACAGTTCCAGAAAAGGGGAACAGAAAGAATTAGGAGAAACTGTGTCTGAAGAGAATATGGTTGAGAATTTTCCAAAATTTATGACCTGAATCTTCCAATCTTACATTGCATCCTAAGCCAGAAAAATAAGAACAAGTCTACCTCTAAAGATTTCATAATGAAACTAAAGAACATCAAAGACAAAAATAAAATCTTAAGAAAAGACAAAAAGCCAGATGTGGTAGCTCACACTTGTAATCCTCATACTCTGGGAGGCTGAGGCAGGAGGATCACTTAAGCCTCGGAGTTCAAGGCTGCAGTGAACTATTATGATGCCACTGCACTACAGCCTGAGCAACAGAGCAAGACTATGCCTTCCCCCAAAAGACAAATAACAAAGGAACAACTCTTAACTACGCTGACGATGGACTTATGTGGTAACTAACCTCCACAGGTGCATTCTGATAATTCTCTCCTTCCCTGTAATCACATGCTGCTTCTCATGTCAAGACTCACAGTTCTTCCCTTGACTCTATGCTAGCCCTGTGAGTGCTCTGACCAACAGAAGGCAGCACAGGCAGCACTGAGTCTTCTTAGCCTAGGCCTTCATTTATTTTTTTCTTTGTTTGGTTGGGTATTTTGAGACAAGGTCCTGCATCATCATAGCTTACTGCCACCTCAAAGCCCTGAACTAAAGCAATCCTCCTCCCTTAGATTCTTAAGTACGTGAAACTACAGGTGTGGGCCACCAGACTCAGCTAATTTTTTTCTTTCTTTTTTTTGGGGGGGAGGGGGTAGAGAAAGGGGTTAGGGGTCTCACTGTGCTACTCAGACTGGTCTTGAACTCTTGGCCTCAGGAATCTTCCCACCTAGTCCTCCCAAAGTGCTAGGATTATAGATGTGAGCCTGACCGAAGTCTAGGATTCTAAAAGACTAGCAAATTATAATTCTTTCTTCTTACAAGTCTTGCCCTAGGACACTATCCTTCCAAAACACAGCCATCATGCTAGAAGCCCAAGCCACACAGAGCAGCTCTGTGGCTGAGAACTAAAAGACAACACTTAACATACCAGGAGAGACTCCAACCACAGGCAGCAGCAGGTGCCAGCTGGTGAGCGCGCACCCGGATGTGCCAGCTATACTGCATCCCTAGATAACTGCAGCCCCAGCCAACATCAAGAGGCGAAATCGTTCAACTGAGGCCAGCCTGCAGAATTATTAGAGGAGATAAAAAGGCTAGTGTTTTAAGCCACTAAGTTTTAAAGTGGTTTTTAAGCATCAGTAGATAACAAAAACATTTCTCAGAAGCAATTAACAGTTATCAGAAAACAATAAAAAAAACGATCTTTAAAGTGCTGAGGGAAAATAACACTCAACACAGAATTCTAAAACTAACTAAATACCTCTCTAGAAACCAAAATACATTTTTAGAGAAACAAACAGTGAAAGTGCACTATTTCTGCACCCTCACAGAAGAAATACTACATATGGCTACAAGAAAAAACTGTAGAATACAACCATAGCCTAGGATGAAGGAGAGAAATGGAATGGGAGGGCGGGGGGTGAGGTGGCGATTTGATAGAGGGAGGGAGGGACCACACCTATGGAGCATATTGTAAGGGTACAAGTCAAATCTGTCAGGGGTAGAACATAAATGTCTTAACACAATAATTAAGTAAAAGAAGCAAAAGCTACGCTGATTGGTTTGATGTAAGCACGTCAGATTATATTAAAAAATCAACACATTTTACCCCACATATGCATAAATGTATTCATGATCTATGTGTATATGACTTAATAAAAAAAATGAAATAATTGTAAGCAATGAAATTTATAAACAAGTTGGCAAATCTAAATAAGCAATGACATGTTAAAAAATAAGATATAACTGGTGTGTACCACACCTTTTGGGGTCAAAATACGATTGTAAGGGGGACTTCACCCAACAAATGCAACCAGTGTAACATGGTTTCTTGTACCCTCAATGAATCCCCAACAATAAAAAAGAAAAAAAATAAGATATAACTGCAACATTAAATAGTACTTAATCTGGTCAACTAACTACTGCAATATATATTTTGACACTTTGAACTTGTCTTCAACACCAACATACAGAAAATGTCCTAAAGAACAGCCAAGACATGTGAAAGCATCTCCAAAATCTTTTACTCACTATTTATTGATTCCTGTCCTCTCTTTCCCTACCATAGCTGAGAAGGTCTCAGCCTCACCATCAAGGGACAGAGAAGGGACATAAAAAAGAAGAAAATGACTGAGGGCAGCAAGGCAAGAGAACTCACCCCTGGCCCTCACCCCGGTGTAGCATCTGCTGCCTGTTTCTTTCATTTTGATCTTTTATCCGCTTTGACATAATCAGAAATCATGCCACAACGTGCAATGTGAATGATAATTTTTAACATTAAGAATCATGCTACGACAAAAAAGCAACTTAATAGAGGCTTGAATGAACAAACTCTCATAACCATAGGAACTATTAATCTTCTCCTCCATTTCATTCTTAAAATATAAATTTTCAATGTGCCTCCTTAAAATTTTCAGAGTCCCAAATGTGAAGAGTAGAAAGAGGCCTCATGCAGTGGTTCATGACTGTAGTCCTAGCACTCTGGGAGGCTAAGATGAGAGGACTGCTTGAGCTTAGGAGTTTGAAACCAGCCACTCTGTCTCTACAAAAAATTGAAATATTAGCTGGGCACTGTAGTGTGACTATAGTCCCAGCTACTCAGGAGGATGAGGCAGGAGAATCACTTGAGCCCAGAGTTTGAGATTGCTGCGAGCTATGATAACGCCACTGCACTCTACCTGGGGCAACAGAGTAAAACTCTGTCTTTAAAAGAAAGAAAACAAAAGTTTGTCTGTTCACTTATCAGTTACTCTGATTGTTCAGAAAAATCAAAATGTAGGCATAATGAATGAGAAAGTTTTGTAAACTCCAAAACTCTTGAGTCTTCTCATTCTGCAATTGGGCATTAACTGATTTGTCCTGCAATGTTCCGAAGGGAACGGTGAGAAGCTCCTCAGAGCTGTTCTCTTCCAATCCAGAGTTAAGAACACAAGGCCACTGTATATTCTCAGCCAGTAGCAATCATGGTAGGGATGAAAGACTCTCCATTTGATGCAGACACAACTGTAAAACTTAGCAATCAAATGGATAAATTATTTTTATTTTATATAGGAAATTGTCTTCTAAAATTAAAATACTTGAATTGTCAGAAAATATAATCTCAGTTTGTATTAGTTTTTGAATGCTCCCACTGAGGCAGTGTAACAATACATAAAATATGAAGAAATGGAAAGTAAACAACAAAAATGGTAGAAAGTTAGTTCAGAACTTCAATTTTTAATTAACATAGGACTTAGTTATATCAGAAAGTGATTAGTCATTTTCTAAAAGGCTATTAAACATTACTTACTTTAACAGCAAATTTCTTAGATGCCATTGCTTACTGATTACACGATAACTTCAGACCTTTATAAGGGAGAGAAAAAAATAAAGTTATATCAAAATATTTTTATTTGTATATTGTAGAGGGGAATGGTTGGCTGAATAATAAAATATCAATAGGTATTTGTGAAATGAATGCTCACTTACAATTGCCCTTAACCAAAACACTATATTAAACTGTTAACTTAAAAACTACCCACAAAAGGAAAAGCACAGGCCAAGAGGGCTTCCCTGGTGTATTCTACTAAATGTTTAAGGAAGAGTTAATACAAATCCTTCACAAACTCTAAGCATAAGAAAAACTTCTCAAATCATTCTAAGAAACCAGTATTATCTTGATACCAATAACAGAGACATCTCAAGAAAACTACACCAATATCCCTTGTGAAGGACACAAAAAAATCATCAACAAAATACTAGCAAATCCAATAGAGCAACATGAAAAAGGTTATTTTATGTCCTATGACCAGGTTAGATTTACACCCAGAAATGCAAGGGTGGTTTAACAACTCAAAATTAATCAAAATAAATACCATATTGACAGAATAAAAGAAAAAATACACATGATCATCTCAAATACAAAAGAATTATTAAGTCAAGTAAAATGCATTTTAAATCAAATGCTTTTTTGATAAAAAAAACTCTCATCTCTAAAAATAGCCAAGCATTGTAGTGCGCACCTGGGAGGCTGAAGCCAGGGAATTGAGTGAGCCCAAGAGTTTGAGGTTGCTGTGAGTTGTGATGCCACAGCACACTACTGAGGGTTCTGTCTCAAAAAAAAAAAAAAAGGGGGAATAAATTAGTACTCTCACTCGTTGCTAATAGGAATATAAAATGTTGCAGCCACTTTGGGCAATAGTTAGGCAGTTCTTCAAAATTTAAATAGAGTTGCCTTAAATTTAAATCCTTTATCCATCTCGAATCAATCTTTGTGAGGGGAGAAAGGTGCACATCCAGTTTCAGTCTTTTACATACCGATATCCAATTCTCCTAATACCACTTATTGAATAGGGAGTCTTTCCCCCAGTGAACACTCTTGTTTGCTGTATCAAAGATTAGATAGCTACAAGTTGTTGGTTTCATTTCCAGGTTTTCTATACCATTCCAAGTATCTATGTCTCTATTTTTGTGCCAGTACCATGCTGTCTTGATCACTATGGCCTTGTAATACAGGCTAAAATCCGGTATGGTGATACCCCCGTCTTTGTTTTTATTACTAAGAACTGCCTTAGCTATACGGGGTTTTTTTTGGTTCCATACCAGAGTTGCTATATGATCCAGCATTTCCATTCCTAGGCATACATCCAAGAAAAATAAAAATACGTCCCTAAAAAAAATATACAGGAATGTTGACAGAAGCATTATTAACAATAACCAAAAAGCAGAAAACAACCCAAATGTCCATCAGCTCATGCATGGACAGACACAATGTGGCATATCCAATACAACAGAATACTGTTCAGCAATAAAAAGGTAAATATTCCCCTTTACCATGCCGAGCCAGGCAACTGCCCTCTCCCACCCCAGCAGAAGCCTGGAGTATTGTCTGCAGCAGCTAAGACAGAAGTTCTCTGGTCTGGAAAGCACCAGACACATTATATATTATATTCTACTGAAAACAGAGATTAGGATGAGAACTTCCTTAGTCGGAATGCTTCTCTACTCTGCCTAACTCACCATTCGGGAGATCAAAACGCCCCTATTCAGGGAATTAAACTAACCGAAAAGGCAGAATCTAAAAACTATTGACCTCAGGGGTTCCCCAAGGAAGCAGCCTAGACAGATGGCTCTAACGTGAAGCCCAGAACCACAAGTCTACACCCATGTGCAGACACCTAGTCACCTTTGTAATGTCCTGTTCTCAAATATTACACAAGTAAACCACCAGGAATTACCTACCATCTAAAGCAAGATTCTATCAAGAAAAAAAAAAAAAAACAGATCCAAAAAAATACTTAGCTGAAAGAGACTATGGAAAGACAAGGAAACTTTTTTTTATAAATGAAAACTGTTAGGAAGATTGGGGATACTATACCCATAAAGCAAAAAATAACCAGATAAGCAGAATTTTCAGAAAACAAATGAAAACCATGATAGCTAAAATAGAGAGAAAACTTAATAGGAGTGGGAAGTTAAGTCTCTCAGAAACTGCAGCAAAAATAAGAGAGAGAAAAAATCAGAAAGAGCACCTTAAAATAAAGGGCCAATATGGCAGAACCAACACAGGAAAATTAGGGTGGAAACAGACCTGTATTAGGGCATCTATCATACTGAAATTTTAACCACTGGGAACAAAAAGAACCTTCAAAAAGTTTTTTGAGAGGGTCTGGGGGCTAGAAAGTAATAAGGAGCCAGAACTGGCTCTAACTGCCTCAGGCAACTCTGGGAAGCTAAAAGGCAATGGAGAAATACATTACCTTAAAAATTCTGACAAAAATTGCTTCCACCCTCCCACTGAAGCTAAAACTTCAGGGAGGAGAGAAAAAACATTTTTAGACATGCAAGTACTTAAAAATATATGACCCACACATCCTTTCTCAGGAAGCTACTGAAGATGTGCTTCACCAAAATGAGGAAGAAGAAAATGCAGGAAACAGGAAGGGATACGGCATATCCAAGACAACAGAATACTGTTCGGCAATAAAAAGGTAAATACTCCCCTTTACCATGCCCAGCCAGGCAACCGCCCTCTCCCACCCCAGCAGAAGCCTGGAGTATTGTCTGTCGCGGCTAAGACAGAAGTTCACTGTCTGGAAAGCACCAGACGCATTATATATTATATTCTACTGAAAACAGAGATTAGGATGAGATTAGGAAAGGAGGAAACAGGAGAAAGGCAGAGGAAAGCGGAGGGTCTGGAGGAGGAGACCCTGCAGGACAGGCATGGGCACCGCCTGTCCACACGCAGCAGGCTCCGTCCAGCAAGGTCTGCAGACACAGGTGGACTGTAGACAACTGGTGGAATATGAGACTGAATCAGGACAGGTACACAAAAAGCTACACAGCAGAACCTTGGTAACAAGGTGATTACTGACTGCACACTGAACAAGAACTGTGCAGAAAATAAAAAGCAAAGAGTACTTAGGACACAGCTCTGTTAAAATGAGCATTTACGGGCATAATAGCAAAAGGTGAATCTTGACCTAAACAATATTATGTTTACAATGATATTAGGAGGATGGGAAATATACATGTATGTACGTACATATACAAGGTGGGGGTATAGGGATGAAAGGGAGCCAAAGCTCTCTTTAATGGCAATGGAATGTTTCAGAAGCAAGGGTAAGACCAGTAAAAACAGCCACAACAGTTACAATAAAGCAGAAATACAGCAAGTAATTTAGTGACAGGGACCCAATTTTTTTTTTTTTTTTTTTTTTTGAGACAGAGTTCCACCCTACACCCTGAGCAGAGTGCAATGGTGTCATGGCTCACTACAACCTCAGACTACAGCTGTGGGCATCTGCTGCCTCAGCCTCCGGCAGCTGCTGGGATTACAGACACTGGCTGTGGCTACTGGCTGGGTTTTCCATTTTCTTAGGAGTCAGGGTCTCACTCTTGCTCAGGCAAGTCTCAAACTCCTCAGCTCAAACGATTTTCCCTCCTCAGCCTCCCACAGTGCTGGGATAAAAGGCATGAGGCACCACCTGGCCTAATTTTTTTTTTTGAGACAGAATCTCATTCTGTTGCCACAGGCTAGCATCAGCCTAGCTCACAGCAACCTCAAACTCCTGGGTTAAAGTGATCCTTCTACCTCAGCCTCCTGAGTAGCTGAGACTACAAGTGCCCACCATAATACCTGGCTAATTTTTCTTTTTTTTTTAAGTACAGACGTGGTCTCACAATTGCTCAGGCTGGTCTTGAACTCCTGAGCCTTAACCTCGTGGAGTGCTAGAAATACGGGCGTGAGTCCCTGCATCCAGTGGAACCCAATTCTTAACAAGCCAAACTTTGCCCCATCCTGAAAAACAAGGTGAAGAGGGCTCACAAGCATGGAGGAAGGAGGGACCATCGTCCCCGAGCCTCGTACATGGGACTACCCACCTGTCAACATTGTGTACGGGCTACACAGGCACTATCAGAGCAGTACTGTCCACAAAATACAAACGCAAGCCCCAAAGGTCACTGTAAATTTTCCACTAGCTATTTTTAAGAAAACAGTAAATAGAAAAAAGTGAAGTTAATTTCAATAATATATTTTATTTAACCCAATATAGCCAACATGCTAGCATTTCAGCATGTGATCAATTAAAAAAAAGGTTCACATTCTTTTTTTTTTTTTAATAGAGACACAGTCTCACTTTATCACCCTCAGTAGAGTGCTGTGGCGTCACACAGTTCACAGCAACTTCCAATTCCTGGGCTTAGGCAATTCTCTTGCCTCAGCCTCCCGAGTAGCTAGGACTATAGGCGCCTGCCACAACGTCCAGCAGTTCGGAGAGGCCAGGTTTGAACCCGCCACCTTCAGTATATGGGGCTGGTGCCCCACTTGATGAGCCACAGGCGCCACCCAGGTTCACATTCTTGTCGCTTTAACTAAGACTTTGAAATTGGGTATTTTCCATTTCCAGCACATCTCAATTTGGACTGCCTACTTGTCAACTGGTCAACAGACACTAGAAGTTAATGGCTACCATAATGGACAGCACAGTTTGAGAGCAGTTTTTTTTAACTTGTTTATTTTTAGAATATAAAAGTATAAGTTTATTTTATATTACAGACAGGAGAAATAGTAGGTGGGAGAGATGAGAGCTAAGAGAGCAGAGAGTGAGACAGGGTAGAGTGGGGAGGGAGAGAGGAGCACGGCTCTGCATCCAAAGAAAGGAAGACAGGAAGAAGGCCCACCTACTTTTTTTTTTTTTTAATAAGAAGAGT
The DNA here is from genome assembly GCA_963573935.1 of Arctocebus calabarensis. Taxonomy (NCBI): domain Eukaryota; kingdom Metazoa; phylum Chordata; class Mammalia; order Primates; family Lorisidae; genus Arctocebus; species Arctocebus calabarensis. The sequence continues at coordinate 19,278 of CAUYON010116488.1, forward strand.
ACTTATTTCTCTTCTTTAAATTTAAATTCCTTATTTATAAAATAGAGATAATACCTAACTCAAAAGTATTGAAAGGACTAACTAAAATGACAAATAAAAATACCCATTATATAAAGACATATAAAAACAAACAAAAACCAACCAATACAATGATTTATAAACACTAGGCCTTTGATAAATGTTAATAATTAGTATTAGTCAGTGGTGATTTCCTAAAACTCTGGTATGCTTTTGATTCTAATTTTTTTTTTTTTTTTGGCCAGGGCTGGGTTTGAACCCGCCACCTCCGGCATACGGGGCCGGTGTCCTACTCACTGAGCCACAGGTGCCGCCCCATTGATTCTAATTTTTTAAATGGACAAAAATATCTTTATCTAAATTCTAATCACCTTCAGTGTTCATTTTCATTCTCTGAATAACAATGCCCATGACTTAGAAAAATATTAATGTTCATCTTAGCAAGGCCATTTAGACACAAATGGAAAAAGATTAAGTTCCTAAAAAATCAGGAACATGTGTTTCAAAACATATATGTATAAAGGTTGTCCTGGAAACTTAAGTCTTTAAATTTGTATTATTTTAGCCTAGTAAACATAAAATCAGTAAACTTAAATATATTAAATCAGGCTTGAATATTAAGAATTAGGGATTCCCTCAATTAGGGTAAATAAAGGTACTCAGTTGGATCAGGACAGACGGCAATGGGGGATAAAGTTTTGCCAGCAAGTACCCAACCAAAGGTGAAGCACATAGAATCTAAGTATTTTTTTTTTTAAACTAAGTATTTTTTAATTATACATGGTTTTTCCGCAGGTCTTTCTTTTCCTGAAGAACAGGCGAACACACAGAAAGCCAGGGCAAGGGTCTCAGAGCATATCTGCCTTTTGATATTTATGAGCTATATTATAATGAAGATTTTTTTTTTTAACTCACCATAAGGTGTTTTCCTATTTTTTTTTTTTTTTGAGACAGAGTCTCACTTTGTTACCTTCTGTAAAGTGTTGTGGCATCATAGCTCATAGCAACCTCAAACTTTTGGGGTCAAACAATACTCTTGTCTCAGCCTCCCGAATAGCTAGGACTGTAGGCTCCCACCACAACCCCTGGCCATTTTTTTTTAGAGACGAGTTCTCACTCTTGCTCAGGCTGGTCTCAAACTCCTGAGCTCAGGCAATCCACTGGCCTTGGCCTCCTAGAGTGCTATGATTACAAGCATTTTTCTATTTTTATTTTTATAGTAAAGCAAGAGCAGTTATCTTCACTTTTTAAAGTCTGGATTCTTAAGCGGCACCTGTGGCTCGGGGAGTAGGGCAGTGGCCCCATATATCAGAGGTGGGGGATTCAAACCCAGCCCTAGCCAAAAAAAAAAAAAAAAAAAACTGCAACAATAAAGTCTGGATTCTTCATAAGGTATCATCAAAGACCAATCTCAAAAATACCACCTATGGGAATCCAGAACATAAAAACATATATTTTGAATATACAATAATGTGGTCTGCTAATGTGAACTAAGCTACACAGTTAAAAGGAAATATATACTTTGAATATTTTTATTTATTTTTATTTTTTTATTTTTTTAAGACAGAGCCTCAAGCTGTCACCCTGGATAGAGTGCTATGGCATCACAGCTCACAGCAACCTCCAATTCCTGGGCTCAAGTGGATTCTCCTGCCTTCACCTCCCAAGTAGCTGGGACCACAGGCACCTGCCACAACGCCCGGCCATTTTTTGGTTGCAGCCGTCATTGTTGGTTGGCGGTCCCGGGCTGGATTCGAACCCGCCAGCTCAGGTGTACGTGGCTGGTGCCTTAGCCCGTTGAGCCACAGGCGCTGAGCCATATTTTGAATATTTTTAATCCATTGCCAGTATCATGAGCCATCCTGCCTCAATGTATGTAATTTTTTCACTTGTTTCCACAATGTTTGGATACAAAAAGTCACAATTTTATGTGTCAAAGAGATCTTACAAACCATCTACTCCTGGCCTTGCCATTTATTCTCCTCATGCGAACTTATGGGACCCGGCCAGGGTCTCACAGCTGCTAGCCTAGCCCCAAACTAGATAGGACCCAGAGAGGGCACCATCTGTCACCTGCAGAACTGCCAAGGTCAACCTCTAACTAGACAAAATAGGCGTGACCTTCCTCAGCCTTCCACCAAGGCACTAATTTCCACTAATTTAGTTGAATATGACTTCAACTAAAGTTACAGAAGTGGTGGCTCTCTCCTACTAACCAATGAAAGAGAAAGAGACAGAAAGAAACTCTATAGTTAAAGAAAATGTAGTTTGAATGAATTTATCATTATGTTATGTAATATGGTACCCTTTTTCATATACAGAATATAAATAAATGAATTCCACCAAGATAAAGCTCATAAACATCTGGATAGCCAGATGCAAAGACCTTGAGCTTACGTATTTGCTAAAGTCATTTCAGATAAAGAAAGCGTCTTTCCTTTGGTTCATTACAGAATTAGGCTGGAAACGGTGCCAGGAATGAACTAAATGATGAACTGAAATCTGAACTAAACTAAACCAATTTGCTAAACCCCAAATATGGTAAAATCTTACTTAACCTATGATGGAAAAAGTACTCTGAGCAGCCCTCAGAGCAATGTCTAATACTACAGGGTGATCAAGAAAAATTTGCGAGATGAAGAAATATTCCAGACAATCGGAGCTGCATCATGTATACACACAACCTTTTCACTTTTGCCATTTTTAGAGAAAATTTCCAAAAATATACTGAATCTTTGCTGATGTTTGTAAAAATACCACATATTGAGTACCTCTTTTGATATTCCAGATCAAAATTATCATCTATCATTACACTAGGCAATATGTTATCACCCCTCTGAGCTATTGACTCTTACACAGAGCTGCTCCCTACAGACCTGAGGAGCCTTCTGTCTGCTCCTGTGGACTGTCCATGAACTGTCAGGGTGCCTGTCTCCTGCAGCTCCCTTTCTTATCTTTTAACTTTCACCAAATAGGCACAGAAAACTAAGGAACTAAGGCTAATGGGATGTTTTCCAAGCCACTCTTACATGGGTTTGAACAGACTTCATTCAGTGTAAAGGTTTTCAGCCATATGTTTTAGATATTAAAATGACTATTAACTCTACTTCAGGGTTAAAGTTTCTATAATGGTGAAATCACTGTCATGGTACACTAGAAACTGTCCCTGGATTTAGCCTCACAATTTAATTCTTCCTGCCTCAGCAGAACAGTGACAGTGGACAGGCTTACCTCTATCAGTATGGAGTATCTATCAGTATACTCCATTTCTGTAAAATCCAACAGTAGTCCAAGGAACAAATAAAGGCAGCATACAGATTCTTCCAAAGGAAGAAATAAGAGGGAAATCCATGCTCATTTTATGGAGCCCTAGAACTTCTTAATCTAAAAAAAAAGCCACAAAAAAAAACAAAGCAAACTTGCTTAATGATGAACCCTAGAAGTAATTTCTTTGAAACAGGTGGAAAATGTGGATTTAAAATATAATTTCAACTAGCATCCACAAACAAAAATTATCTAGGAAAAAACTTAGTAGTAAGATATATGCAAAAACTCCTCAACTTGATTTGCTAACTTACTGCGCTTACATAATCTTGAACAGGGAACCTGAGGAAAGAGAAAGAGGGCCAAGATACTTCGAGAGAAAGGAAGAAAAAAAATAGAAACAGAGGCGGGAGCTTGTCTTACAAATTACTAGTAGTTCAACATAGCAAAAGTGCTACAATGCTATAGTAAACAAACCGAAGTGTTGGCAAAGGGGTAGGAAGAAGGCCAAAGGGACAGACTGCATGGCCTGGAAGCAAACCCGTGCAGTTACAGAAATGACGTATGACGGGAGCAGCAGTGCAAGTTAGTGGGAAATTAAGACACTACTCATTTAATACATTGTGGTCCAACAACTGATTTTACCCATTTAGGAAAAAAATAAAATTGTACCTCTGTCTCACAAAAAAAATCAACTACAGTCAATTATAGATAGGACAAAAACTCAAATGTAGAAAACAAAAACCTTTTAGAGAATATTTTTATGCTTTCAGAATAAGGAAGGAGTCTTTAAATAGACACAAAAAGTAAAAACCATAAAGATAAAAAGTGGTAGATTTGGCCACATTAAAATTAAAACTTCTCGGGCGGCTCCTGTGGCTCAGCGAGTAGGGCGCCGGCCCCATATACCGAAGGTGGCGGGTTCAAGCCCGGCCTCGGCCAAACTGCAAAACAAAAAATAGCCGGGCGCTGTGGCGGGCGCCTGTAGTCCCAGCTACTAGGGAG
>CAUYON010116490.1:0-28698 GCA_963573935.1 Arctocebus calabarensis
AGAGGGGGATGGGAAGGGAGGGGTGTGGTTCAATAGAGGGAGGGTTAGTGGTGGGAGCACACCTAAGGAGCATATTGCAAGGGTGCAAGTCAAATCTATCAATTATAGAACACAAATGTCTTAACACTGTGATTAAGTAAATGAGGTGAAAGCTATGTTAATTAGTGGGATATAAGCCCTCCAATTTGTACAAATAATCAACACATTGAATCCCACAAAGTCATAAATGTATTCATGATCTATATATATGACTTAATAAAAAATAAATAAGAAAGAGATTCCTATGCTCATCCCTCTAAAAGCCCCAATGATGGGCAGGCCTTGGACTCTAAGGCCTCCAGTTCCCCCCAGCTTACTTAACCTCTAGAGCCTTCAGAGGGTTCCTTCTGATTCTTGGCCCCACCTCTCTTTTCTTAGAGAAGTTCTTTAGAAAATTTACATTTGGAAATCCTTTCTTTGCTCTTTGGAGATATAAATCTTCTTTAAAGCCTCTCCTCAGCTTTACACCTCAGGAATGCCTTTCTTAGGGACCTGGAAGCCAGAGCGTCCCTTTAAAACTACCATCCGTGAAGACGGTACCCCTATTTCCCGGTTCCCACAGGCAGCAGCGGGAGCCCAACTTCCATAAGCACCAACTAACAGACACAGATGTCCTGATCACAGAGGGAAACACTTGCACACTCTGAAATGAGGCAGGTGCCCTCACCCCTGAGCTCCGCCTCTCTAACTTCCTACCAATTCACATGGGGCAGCAAAACTCCCCCCCTCCACATAAGCAGAGTTAACTATCGCAGAAAAGTCCTGAATAAAGTCGCCTGTGACTATTTAACTTTGTCCTGTGGCAACTTTTCCTTTGCTGAGATAACTGGGTAGAATGCAGAAATTATAACCAAATAAGTTTGGGTTAAAACTCTCATCAGCCAACCTCCACAAGAAGATACCAAAGGAGTAAAAATGAACCGTGATGACCACTAAAATAATCCGAGATGCCTTTCCCAGTCTGCCTACTTTTCAGGGCACGAGAAATACACATAAAAATTTCTGAATTCGTTATACTAAATATATATTTGATATGTATAACTGACTTTGGGGGGAAATAATGGTAAGGGAACCCTCACAGTGGAAAACAAAAATGAAATAATATCCAGGGAAGATAAAGTGTGCAGGCCCCGAAGGCTTCCTGGACAGGCACAGTAACGCAGGAGCCAGACAGTAAACCCAGACGAGCGCGAGGAAGGTGCACAGGGCCATCCAGACAAAAGCTGGAACTCTTGAAAAGCCACACCCTTCAACAGACCGAAGGGAAAGCGGGGGAAGGAGCAAAGCTCCCCACTCCCCTGAGCCCTGAAAGGTGGGAGAGAGCTCAGGGCACACAGGGCACAGGCTGAAAATGCCTAATTTTTTCCAGTAAAACAATAAATAATAGTCACCCTGGTCATACTCCAAGGTACAAGGGCAGAGAATTTTCATGTTTTTATTAAAGTAATAGACACATAACGTGTTTTATAAAACAAAGAATTGGCAGGAATCTGCCCCTGGAGCAAGGTCTAAGGTACAACCACAGCAGTGGTTCTGTTGGCTCATCCCAGAGGAACTATCTTCACAGTCAGCATTGGAGGCATCATCCGGGAGGCTGAAGCCCTCAACCCCCAGCTCGATTACACATCTAAAGAACTGTCAAGGTCACCATCACAGCAGCTGACAAGGACTGGGCTCACCGGTGCTGAGCTCTGCACCTGTCCCGGGGTCTCACCAGGTTTCAGCGGCAGCCCTGGGAGGCTGGTTCTATTGTCAGAACCGTTTTACAGATGAGAAAACCAAGGCCTGGAGTCACTAAATGCTTTGCTCAAGGTCAAAGAGTTAGAAAGTGGTGGATCTAGCATTTATAAAATAACCTCTTTTATGTTTACATGGAGGGACCTGGAACATATGCTCCTGAGTAAAGTATCTCAAGAACGGAGAGAAAAGTATCCAATGTACTCAGCACTTCTATGAAACCAACTTATATTTACTCACACTTTGTTATGAAAGATAGAACACAACCCAGCACAGGATGAAGGAGAGAAAAGCAGTGGGAAGAGAGCGGAGTGACATAGATGTTAAGAAAAGGAGGGTGTGACCAGAAGGGCACAACCCGGTGTAACCAGCCACTATCCACACGAAAAGCTAGAACAGACTGGTGTGCCAGAAGTCCCCTGCATCCCCCCCGGACAGCGCCCTGGTCATTCATCGCTTTGTTCTTGAGCCTTAATCTCCATTGCCAATTGCTTTAAAATGAACATACTTGTGTAGACACCATGAAAATTTCTCAAATGCTGCATATTTGAAAGGGAGTGTGTTGTCTCCGCCTCCCACAGCCTCTGCCCCATCATTCCCACTCAGGTGCCTGAGCTATCAATCACAGCACTATTCCCAGTTCTTCAACCTCAATGTATTCTACTGATTCTCACCCAATTATTTTGGGTTTTCATAAATGATGTTTGCTTTTTATCTAGCCTTATCCTTTTCAGAGCTTTATAACCTTTGATCTAGACGGGCTGGGTAGCAGTCTGCAAATGAGTCTTCCTGCTTCTGATTAATCTCGTTCCTCCTCCTCTTTGCTAAGGCTGAGGATGGCTGGGAGGCCAAAGGTGCACAGTGAGGTTCCATGATCGGAGCAGAGATAGCCATAGAGGAGTAAGTTCTGGGAGCTACCAGGAAGTCACGCTTGGAAGGAATTTGAAGACTTTAGCTTTATATTTAATAAAATGAGTAGTCACTGGAGGCTTTGAGCAGAGGGAGGTTGGAAATAGGTTTGTGGTGGGCGTTAGTAGAGTCATGTTTAGTTACCTGCATTGCATTGAGTGGCTAAGGCAGGGTGGATAGGACAAAGGAACAATAATAATCTGACTAGTATTACAAGACATAGTATAGCTATCCTCTTTTATTGGGGGATATTTAGAGTGTATCAAATTTTGCTCCTATTCATAGCCAGTTGGCTCTGTTACATGTTACACACAACAGTCTAGAATTCAAGGCAGCTATCTCAGCTAGACACCCTGATCTGATAAGGTTATCATTGAGATCAGTGGTTCTCAACCTTCCTAATGCCTTCTAAGGCCGCGACCCTTTAACACAGTTCCTCATGTTGTGGTAATCCCCAACCATAAAATTATTTTTATTGCTACTTCGTAACTGCAATTTTGCTACTGTTATGAATCATAATGTAAATGTCTGATATGCAGGATGTATTTTCATTGTTACAAAGGGGTCACGACCCACAGGTTGAGAACCGCTGATTTAGATGGTATTTATGTGTAGACACATGTAACTGAATGAAATCACCAAGGGAGTGAGTATCAACAGAGGAAGGGAGAGGTTTAAAACCTGAAGCAGGGGTTACTCACACAGAGACGTGTGAGAAAGGGAAGCTGGGGGGGACGAGGAAGAGCAGGGCAGGTGGTGCCCTGGGACTCGGCGCGGAGGGACCAGGGCCTGGAACACGCGGACAGTAAGTGAGGGTGTGAAGAAGGCACCAGAGTCAACAGCACAAACCCGGAGCCGGTCAGAGGCACGAGCCGCCATGGACGTAAGGGGCTAGTGAGGTTGAAGATTAGAATCAGGGGAGCAGAGGGAGGCTGGAAAGAGGTTTGTGGTGGGTGTTAGTACAGTCATGTGAGTTACCTGCATTGCATCGAGTGGCTAAGGCAGGGTGGACAGGACAAAAGAACAGAAGGAAGTCAGGGAAATGGGTCCTTCAAACCATAAGGGGTTTTTCAGGTGGATGTTAAAATCATCAAGAATTGAGAAAAGAGCCATAAAGAAAGTCAGAGGGTCGGGAGGCAAACTCTCCCTGGGAAGAGGGGCAGCAGTGTGGGCGCCGCGGGGTGACACCCTGGGTGTGCCCGGGGTGACGTGACACAGGAGCCCAAGCTGCCACCAGTTTGCAGAGACAGAGGGGTCTGAAGCGTCAGTAACAGACGGGAAGATCCCTACCCCCGCCTGGAGAAAAGAGACGAGACTTAAAATGGTTGCAGGTAAACCCCTGTCCTCAGGTCTGAAGAGCCAGGGTTTGGGCGCGGCAGGTCTCTGGACACCGAGGACAGGCCTCGGGCGGCCGGGAGAGCTGAGATGTCAGCGCAGGACGAAGGACTGACGAGCACTCCGGGAAGGAACTCATGAGCGACGCGCGGACAACACAGGCCCTTCTCGGGTCACCTAAGTGAACAGGAATAATCTGCATAGTAGGGTTAGTCTTGGGGATCCGAGGCCGTGTTTAGAGTTTGGGGCTTGGGAGGGGTGGAAGTTGGAATTCTTGAATTCACTCCTGTGTACTGAGATTTGAAGGCCCGGCAAGGGTCAGTCTCACTCTCAGCTAATGAAATTCTGCGCTGGCCCCAGCGGATAGGACGACACGGGGGCTCCCGGGCTGTCTCTGGAGCCCTGCTGACTGCACGCTGGGCCCCGCCAGACTCTGGGGAGGCACGTGGAATCAGAGACTCCCTCTTCTTAAGCCCCGAACCCTGAGAATTCTCCTTTCTCTGCCAGTGTTCATGCCTTTCACTACACGTCACAAGCCCTCCCTAACCAACTAGCTCTCAAACTTCACACAAACTCAAAAGGCCAACAACATTTCCCAAAAGTAAGTTCTTCCCCTGTTGGAATCCCCAAAGCCTTCTGTAGTCTTCTGTGATGTGACTTGTAGGTCAGATTTTGCCTCTTGTTCCCAAATTGCCCCTCAGGGCCTGAGCTGCACCTGAAAGTCGACAGGCACAGAATTAATATCTGAACGGATAAATCACCAGCAGTGCACAAGGCTGCTGTGTGCGTTCCTTCCCCGGTATAACTTCTCCGGGGATAAGTGTCACATCCCTGCTTCTCCACCTGCCCCAGCGTCTCCCAGACACTCAGCGGGCACTTGGTGGGTTGACGCACATTCTTCTCCTTTGTGGAACTTTAAAGCTCAGAGAATCAGTGAAACAGAACAAATGCTCCTTGAGAATCAGTTAAGGTGATGCCTGGGGGCTGGCCAGACGCACTCTACAGGCCCCGTCACCCACTTCCTAACCTGCGGCTCCTCCTTTGACGTTATGATTTCCGTGCATGGAAATGCGCCGGGCTGGTCCCTGCGAGGGGCCTGCAGGACAATTTCCAGACACACTGAGGATGCAGAACGGGGGAAGCAGGCAGCAAAGTGAACCGTTCACCTCAGTGAAAGGGTCAATGGACTCGGACTTCTTGGACTATAAAAAAATAGAATAATTTCAAGATGACGCTTCTCAACATACAAACCCTTGATCTTCTTATGCCAGATTCAACTTGGAAACCACAAGACGGAAATTTTAGCTATCTTACATCTTATAAAGACGAATTAGTGCAGCCAGGGATTCTGTATCTGAAGCTGGCGGCGAACTTGAAATGAAAAGGCCTGCAAACATTATCTCTAATCTGATGAGGTTAAGCCTCATTGCACTGGCTTTTCAACAAGTGCTTTAGTTCCCCGAAGAGCAGTATCTAACGCCCTAATAAAGGCACTTCCAAACTTCTGATGTGACAGATGACATTAAACTACTCACTCAGGACACATGGCTTTGATCTGAAGGTGACAGCTATGTACACAGAAGTTCTCAGCCTGACCTAAAGAATGACCCAGTTATGGGCTTAGACATAACTTTGGAAATGCAGTATTTGTCCCAATGTGTAATAAAAGAATGTCAGCTGAAGAAAAGTATTAAGATAAGCCAAAGGACAGAGGAAATTGTGGACACCTGAGAAAAATAAATGGCAGAAAGTTTGACCTCATTTGCCCTTCTGTGTAGGAAGAGCCATATTATCGCTATTAATGCATTTAAGGGCTATACTATGTGAGAAAAATATATGAGGGTTTCTTAAAGGGTTATAATTACAAGGCCATTTTTAGGTGTCTTGAAGTGACGAGAGATAGCAGGCCAATTCAGTCCCCACGAGTCTGATCTGGTGACAGGCCCATTGTCCAGACTCCCAGACATAGCTGGGGGTCTGCAACAGACGCCCATATTTATGTGGAGGTTTCAGAAGCTGTAGCAATGAATCACCTCAGCAAGTGACATGGTAAGTGATTTATCTTGGTTGATTCCATGGGAATAGAGAATTTGAAGGCACAGCTAATCAGCCACTGTTGAGACATCAGCATGGTGTCTGTACAAAGCACATAGAAAATTTTAAAAAGGACTGTAATAGGCCATTTTATTTTTTTAATATTTCTTCTCCTATATTATAAACATGTTTTTTTCAGATACAACCAAACACAACTCTGTCCTTAAGAAAGCCAGAGCCAGTAAGGTGAATCCACGTGAACGAACAGGGGCATTCGTGTAAAGTGCTGTCACAGTGGTCAGAATTCTGCTGTAGAAGCAGAGGAGGGAACAATTTTTTTAAAATGGGGGGAAGTACTTTGAAGAGAGTTAATTGTTAGAGGGCTTTGCGATGTTGAAAGTAGGAGCCTTGCCCCTCTGCACTTGAATATAAGCTGACAGGCTACTGCGCCTGAGAGCCAAGCACAAAAGCCAGCAGATTCCTCCTCCTCTTTCTTTTGTGTTGGGATTAACTCCACATCAATCCCTTAAAAGTGAAGCTCTTTCTCTCCCTTATTTGCAGTAAGGGAGGAAGAACAGAGCCTTGCTGGGCTTTCTCAGCCTGGATTTCATCTTCTGTGAAGGAGACCAGTTTGGCCCGGGGTTCACACGGGGAGGCGGCTGAAAGGAAAGACGCCCTTGCAAGGTAAATACCTGAAGGAGGCAGAGTGCTGGAGCTGTTCTGCCCTAGACACCTGCTCTTTCTTATTGCTCTTTTGTACAAGAGACCTACTTGGATTTGAAGACCCTCAAAAAGAAAAAAAAGAGAGAGAGAGAGAACCTGAGACCTACTCGGGCAGACCTCAGATTCTAAGTGAGTATATATAGCCTCAGTAAGTTAACTTGTATCAAAATAGTCTCTACAAAATGCAAGTAGATAATAATTAACTTGAAAACAAAGGTGGATTTATATTGTGAAGTCCTCACAGGAGCACTCTGTCTAGAATGTATTTTCTAGTTATATTTAGTGTTCACTCGGTGGTTTTCTATGAGAGGTAGAAAACAACCAAAATTCTTCCTGTTCTCCCTGATGGGTGACAATGGCAGTGGCCTCCAGGTGTCCCGTCCATACGCCATCGTTTCCAGCAACTCACCCGACTACTTGAGTATTGTCTTTGTCTTAAAATTAGGCTGACATGTTAGTTAATGTCAATAATTAAAGAACAGAATACAAATTATTCCCAGTACTTTTAAAATTTGTCATTTATTGTAATTCAGTGGGTGAATGACAAACTTTAAAAGTACTGGATTTTTGGATTTTTTTAAAGAATCATGCTCCTTGCTTGCAGGGGGACAAACCCCAAGACAGGATGGAGGTCCGAGTCCTGGTCGTGGCCGTTTTACATTTCCTGGTGTGCTTCCCGGTAAGTGACAGGACTTGGGGTAACAGTATCTTCCTAGAACTAAAAATTATATAGAGTGGAAAATGGATTTGGGTCATGAGCTTACCTTTCATGCAAGAAAAAACATTTTGCTAAATAAAGTATCATTGTGCTTTTAATACCCTACTTTCTATATGTAAATTCCCTTTTTTTCAGCTTTTAGCTGGGGCTGGGTTTGAACCCGCCACCTCCAGCATATGGGGCCAGGCCCTACTCCTTTGAGCCACAGGTGCTGCCCTAAATTCCCTTCTCTTAAATTAATGACATGCGTAATGAAGCAAGAGAACAGGTCACAATGCATAGAACTTGCAGGGACTTCTCTCTACTTCTTTATGCTTTCAGAGATTTTTTTACTGAAAGTTTGCCTTGGGACACCTGAATTTATACTCACAGAGGGAACCTAAACCTAACGTATCAGCTGTTCTTTTTTACATTGATATTTCTAACTTAATTAGTTTAACAACCTATAGGTAAAGAAGAAAGCAGAGACCTTTATAATGTTGCTTTATTTGATCACTTTAATACTGTGCACTGATTTCAGATTTTCAGTAAAATACACACAAGGGTAACCTCGCAAAAACGTTATCCTTCTTTCTCTTTAGTATAATGGGAGTCAGGAAATGCCCAGTCACACGAACCGACGCCTGCCTGCCAGTCCGCCTTCGTCCCGGTCAGACAGCCACACGGCAGATCTGCTCCCCTCCGTCCCAAGAACAGAAGAAAGCACTGCGATTGCAGAGGGCCCAGACAGCCCCTCTGGGCCTGCTGGTGGGGTGGCAGGGCTCTCTGGGTCTCTCCCAGGGAGAGGCCAGTCGCAGACCCTCCCCACTAGCTCGTACAGCTCTCCCCGACTCGGAGACGACGCAGGGAGTGACCCTGCAGCTAACCAGATTTCAGCTAGTTTTGCCAATATCAAGGGTACAGCTGGCAACTGTACTGGAGTGAAGGTCTCAGAGAGTAACGCTTCATCCTCCTCTGATGCCACACGTGGCACCTCTGCCTCTGATACCACCACTCCCAGCTTTGCACCCAAATCCCAAACAACACCAAGCAAGACGACTGTTTCCGGGAAAAGCGGCATTTCAGCCCCTGTATCCACCAGCACCAGCACCTCCCAGCAGGAGTCCGACCCTTCTGCTGCTTCACACCTTCCGCCAGCCGGAGGAGCACGGGGCCTGAGCGCCTTCTCCACCCCCACCGGCAGGTCTACCCCAGTCTTTGCTCCTGCTCCTGCTGCAAACACCCAAAATGCTGAGAAAGAGTTTCCCTCCTCAGCGATTAAAAGTGCCTTCGCCACACCAGACGCACGCAGCTTCCCTGGAGTGGGCACCACTGCTGTCGAGGGGCGGGCAGGAGCAGAGAGCAGGCTCTTTCTTTACCGCTCAGCCTTTACAGCAGAGGGCAGAGCAGCACCAACGGAGGGCACAGACAACCCAGAGGACGATTACACAGCTCTGCTTGATGAGCCCAAGCCGGAGAACAGCAACACGATTGTCATTGACACGGCTTACCGGGGAAGATACAGTAAAACCATGAGCAACGAGCCCGACCTACTGAAGAAAGGCGTCTCTATTGTGATCGAGGCCACAGACTTGAAGAACAAGGGCAGAGCCACAGTCCGGGCTCGCACACATGGCGCTCTCTCTGCAGAAAACAGTGAGGACTTTGCATCTCTTCCTGTTCTGAATTCCTATGACAATGCTAATAACAACTCCATCATGACGGATGAAGATGTTTCCAACATAAACCTCATTCCTAATGTTAGGACGTATAAGAAAAGAAATAGCAGTATTAGTAATTCCACCGACAGCAAAACTATGATGCATGCAGCTAAAAATACAATGCACGTGGGGAACTTAGTCATTTCCAGAACAAACGGCATCAGCTCTACAAAGCATCCCATGGACCCTGGTCCCGTACGGCCAACTACCAACACTAAGACTTACTTAAATATGGGTTGGCCTTTGAAAGAAGGTGCAGGCACAGAAGGCAGGCACACAATTCAGACAGAAAATATCATTACCTCCAACAACGTCAACACTGCCGAAGCAACTGGGTCTACAGTGAATGGCCCAACCGTTAATTATTATTCTCAAATTCCTGCCAGCACACGTCTCAAAACTGCCAGGGAAAATTTTAAGTCTGTGAGTACTGATGAAATTGAGAATGTCATTTCTACGGTTAAAGAAATTGCAAATAGGAACCAGGCTAACAGAGTTGTAGAAGTCATCCTTGTTTATCCAGATCCTTCCACAGAAATTAAAAGAAAAGTTTATTCTCTTAATCCTGATGCAAATTTTGTCAAAACAGCAGGACACAAGCTTGCCATTGCTCCTTACAACCCTGATATGTTCAACCTCCTATTCAAATATAAAATAAAGCCCTTTACAATGGACAGCAAGAACCTCATGAACAACAAAGGTCAAAGAACCCTCAACGCCATCAGTGCAAGTGATGCTGCAGCCACAAGGCACTTTGGAAGAGCCGATTTCCAGAGCAGGGTTACCCCTACAGCTCCCATTGCTCACCCCCCAAATGTTGAGTCTGTTTACTTCAGCAAAGACAGTGAAGCTGGCGTAACCTGGGATTCCAAGGTCAGCACTGACCCTTCTGATCATTCTGCCGGCTCTGTCGTTGAAACCGTGAGTCTCTCTGCTAATGACAATGCAGGTCCTAACCCCAGAGCAGACTTTCCTGTGAGTAAAAGACGCACTTCCCCATCAGTACCTGCATCATCTAAACTCATGCCCAGTGACCAAAATAATGAAGCCCAAACTTCTTTGCTAATTAATGATGACTCCTTCACTGATGCGTGGATGAAAATATCAGACTCTGTAGCTCTAAGTTCTCACCTCACTAATGAGGTCATTACAGACAACTCTCCACTGGGGTCTGCTGTTCTCACCACTGACCTCACTTCTCCCCGCAAGAGGCACAGCGCCACCTCCAGGCCAGGTGAGGGGATCACAACGGGCAGCCCTGAGCTTGTGATGGACGAAGCCACCATGACTGCAGACAGGCCCAGTGCACCCCTGCCTGCAAAGACAGCAGGTGTTCTTACGCTAAGAAAACAACATAGAAGTTTAAAAAACAAAGAAATGGCTAATGAAGAAGAGTCAACCCTCCAAATGAAAGCAGCGTCTGTAGGAAAAGACGATGCTAATTTTCAAATAAAAGAAGAGCTCTCACGTGCATATTATTTCCCAGGCTTTGAATCAGACAACAGCTTTGGAAGGAATGGCTTCAGGGCTGTCGACACCACCAAGTCTCTCTCCCAGTCTCGGGTCATCCCTGAAGCAGCAGCGGGTGACAGAGAACTCGGTGCTCCCGGAGAAGAAAGTTTTGGTGTTCTATATGACATCAGCAAAGCTGCAAAGGACAGAACACACTTTAAGCCCAAGGCCACCCAAACAATAGTTAGCAGTTTGGGCAAGAGTGGGGCTGGGATGCAGAATGTGGGTGTAGCACACGGCCCTGCCTCCCTCCACCCCCAAACCGGGAGAAAGGGTCGCCCTGCACCTCCTAACGTAGACGGTGATGTAACCACTGGGAACTCACCGCCTGTCACCAAGGAGAACCCAGAGGATGGTGCAGACCCTGCTGATGACAGGCATGGCCATCTGGTCCCTACCGCCATCACTTCAGACGAAGCCAGCAGACATGCCAGCAAAGGCAAAGCAGCCGAGGCTGAAGTGGTAAACATCCCTCCTGGTGTTTCTTTTGCGGCTGCCGATATTTCCTACGTGGATAAAAACACTGACTATGTAACAGACGTGGCCTCTGCACCAGGGAGGAAAGGCATTCTGAGCATGAATGGAGGCCGCACTCCTGACCACAGCCCTGAGAAGCCAGAGGACAGCCTGGCCACTTCCAGAGACCACCCTTCTGTGTCTACAGGGGGTCCCCTATTGACTGCCAATTCCTCTGTCTCTACAGAGTCTGGTGCCCTCTTCAATCATCCTCAGTCAACAACCCCTGTGAGAAAGACCTCTCTAGCAGACATTGCAATACCCAAAACTTATTTTCCTAACAAGGCTACCCCAGCAGCTTCGAGAGTAGCCGTCAACACTGCCTCTCAAGGGGAAGTTGACACCGTGTTTTATATACCAAGAAATGAATTGGAAAACTCTTTCAAGGAAGATATAACACTGATCTACAAGGCAGTTCCCCCCAAAGAAGTAAGCATTATGGCAGAGGAAGAAGATACACTTCAAGAAGAAACTTTCAGAGATTATGTTTATCTCACACCTATAGCAGATGACAATGTTCCCAGGGGCAATGACCCGGCAGCTGAACGATACTCTACTAACTCCCACGCACACAGCGCCCTCAGGTTCAGAGGGACAGCCCAAGGCAGAGCCGCCCAGCCTGGACTTGAGAATCCTGTACCATCCTATGTGGCTGAGGTCTCAAAACCTCTACTTAGAAAATTTACTCCCAAGGTTCAGAGAAAAGTCATTGTAAGGAACAGTAACAGCAGGTCTGACTATGACATAGTCACTGGTGATGGTGTTTTTTATCCAACGATGAAAGAAAATGTCCCTAAAGGGTCTATGTTTTCCCCTGAAAGAGAATCTACCTTGACAACATCAGAAGTCAGCACCCCAGTGGAAGTTAACACAAACCCTGCTCTGGGAGGCACCGCGCTGCTGGGTGGAGGGGCCGTCAGCAACAGATATTCACCCAACACTGATGAGCGAGGTGACCCAGTGACAGAAAAGGACAAAACTGCTACACATGACGTCAATTCCCCTATGGATGTTATGCCTGTGACTTCCCCCACTGCTCTTTCCTCCAAAGACATAAACAGGGAACGTCATTACCATGCATCTAGAATAAGCTTTCCTCTATCCCTGGGACATGGAACCAAATTCAGAGATGATTCCTATATTCTCAGGCCTTCAAATACTCTGGCAAAGAAAAATAACCTAAGTGATACGGATTTGATCACTATTGAACCTGATAAAAGTGGTTCTGAATATATTTCAAATGAGCACAACTTTGAGGCAGAGAATGAGGAAAGGACCCCTATTAGGAAACCAATTCCATCTGATCACGGACTCCAATCCTTCCTATCTCGTGTGCCTGCCTCTAACAGGGGGACCTCAAGGAGTCTTCTCCATCAAATACCTCACCCTGAACCTGCAAGTGAAGAAAAATACCAAACTATTATTCTGAAAGCAGAAGATTCTGACTCTGACATTGTCTCTGCTCTCAAAGGTCACCCTGCAAATTCCAGCGCCCAGCTCCTTCCCGCCATGGCTCCTTCCCTAATTGATGCCAATGGGGCCTTTATTCTGGAGTTCCCAGAAAGGGCGTCAGCAGGGAAGGGCACTCTGAGCACAGATGGGGCCGCTGTTATTCTCCTGGAAGTTTCTGGTTTAGGAAGTGAAAAATTCAAGCATTTCTTTGCTCCTCACACAGAAACAGTCATTCCTGTGGGAGAGGACAGAACACTGGCTGCCCCCATTGGTCATGTCACGGTCGACACCTCCCCAACAAGCCAAGGTCGGTTCCACGGGAAAGGCAGTGTCCCCAGCCCAGCTTCCCTGGAGTTGGCAGATGGCATCAAATGGGAAAAACTAAAAGTCAGTGAGGATAAAATGGACTTAGCTGAAGTGACCCTTTCAGAGGACCACATTAGCCCTCTGGCTCAGGTCGTAGCCTCCCAAGCTGAGAATATCCCCTATGTCAGTACAGTTACCAAGGATGTAATCAAAGCAAATCCAGCGACATCTCTTAATATAATTAATGCCATCAAAATGCCACCAAATGCCACCATCATGTCTGCCAATGCTCTGGCCTTTGAGTCTAACGACAATGATGACATGCCTAAGGTAGATGGTGTCTTACCTATAAAGTTAAAATCCCTATTAATTCCCAATAAAAACATACCTAGAACGCAACTGGTTCCTTGGGAAAGTGGGGACTCTTTACCCAGTACATCAGTGACAACCTTAGAAGTATCAGAGCCACTGGGTGAACAGTCTGTCGTCATCAGGCCAAACTGCGGCATCAGGGAGGTGCACAGCCCACAGTCTCTCCTCACGGTCTCTGCTCCCCTGGAAGATGCTGCTGCTTTTATAAAGAAATCCATGAACACAGCCACTGACACACCTGCCACCGAAAATGAGGACATTAGTGTTAAAACGGATTCCACGGCCTTTTCGCCTAATATAGCCCTGCCACCTGTAAGCCGCAAACACAGAGAGGTAAATACAACTTCTAATTCTGATGCAGGTCCCCACATGAATCAGGCCGTCGCCAGCCCATCTGCCAGAGAGACTGCTGCCTCCAGACCTGAGGCGGGCGCCTTCCGCGGTCAAGGCGGGGTGGGAGTGGGAGACAAATTCTACATTTCTGAAGCCAATTTTCCAGTGAACGTGCAAAAGTTAAATAGAGTAGGAGTTGATCCTTCCATTCCCGTGCCTGGTGCTGCTTCTGCTGAACAGAAAGCATCTGGAAATTCTAAAGAAATGTTTTATCCTGGTGCCACAAAGAAAAAAATAGGGGTGACAAAGATCAGGGCGTGGGGCTCACTTCCTATTTATAATAATGTGGAGAGTTCCATCACAGACTCTTATGGAAAATTATACAATCTAATACTGAGATCATCTCTGTCTCCTGCTGATTTTGTTCAAATCAGTGACTCTGAACTTGATCCAGCACTCATTACAGGAGAGAGCAAAAAACTAATGGCTGATGACTCGATTATTCCTGATCATGTAACTGTCCTGCCTCACAAAGAAATCTTCCCCCCAGACAATGCCGTCTCCACTGAAGACAGGAGGAGCATTATGAGTGGAAAAAGATATGTGAATTCTGTGGAAAAAGACAAAGTAAATCAATATGAATTAATTCCTTTCACAAAGGATTTTTCAGCAGAATCAGATACGATGTTTCTGGCAAGGGAAAGCAACCCAAATAATATAAATCTAATGGCCTTTAGGGTTGGTGACAGTGCCCTTGAATATGTCTTGGAGAGAAATACTTTACATGGGGGAGAAGGAAAGAGCCACACAAAAACACCTGCCCCTGCTCAAGGCAGGATCTACAGGGGGTTTCAAACTCACGCACCCTTATTCACGGCACATGTCCTCGAGAAACTATGGAAAGAAGACCCTGAAGAGTTCGAAACTAAACCAGAATACCAAACGCTGATCTCCAGGGAAGGAAGCCCTGAGTCTGAGATGGACAATCCCTTTCTCAAAAAATATACTGCCAAGTTTTATAGTAAGTCACCCAGATCCACGACTCACTCCCTAACTGAGGGAAATGGAAATTTTTCTCCATTTTCGTATGATTTAACTCAGGATAGTGGGATTCTAAGTGGACATGATGACATCACCATTGTCCTTTCTGAAGGCAAACGGATGGAGCATATCCATGCTCCAGAACCAACAGCCGCTGAGGGTGAAAGTGGGGCACTGCCCGGTGAAATCTCGGCTCTCACCACGCGCTCCCCTCCAGTGACAGACGGAGACCAGCGGCACAGGAAAGACTCCTCACCCACCACTCGCAGTGTTCTGCAGGAAGCCAAAGCCGCCACGTTACCCCAGTCGGAGTACAACGGAGACAGAGCATTCCGGTCAGGGGGCCACCATTCACAGGATGCCACTGTCCCCTCCGCTGCATTCGGTGTCAGCCTCGACCATGAATTCCCCCTGGTTGATGAAGATTCTGGGGGTAAAAGCCACAGGGATTCAACATCTTCACCTGCGAAGACAATTTACCCCCAGGCTGACCCCATTGCTCTTTCCCCTGGGAACAGTTATGAAGGCAGTGATTACATGCCACCCGACAAAAACCATGTAAGTTCTGAGGAATTCCCAGTTCAGCTAACACCTGAAAGCACCATCCTCATGCCTAAAGCTTTCCCCGAGAATCCCATCCCATGGAGAGAGAACCCCTGGACTGGCTCCTCGAAGTTGATGTCAGTATTGTCAGAAGCAGCGACCGAGTACCTTCCTCTCACCGATGGAACTGATATTTCAGAAAATCAGGTCATTGAAATTCAAACAGACCTTCAGCTCCACTCCTTGGACACCATTATTCCTTCTACAGATTCCAAAACTTTTACTTGGAATTCCACACGTGATGATGCTGATTCCTTGTCTGCTGTGGAGAGAGAAACTGTTGACATTACTGAAGTGAAGACAGATGATTGTCCCCAGGGCACAATCATGAACATCCTCTCACCTAAACAAGTGTGCCCTTCCCCGTCTGAAGTGAGGGAAGTGGCTGACCCCTCTGTTGGGGGAGGCCCCGCTGCCACATTCAATGGAAGTCGCATTGTTAACACAGCGGTTCCCTTCCCTGCGGGGACAGCCTCAGCCTCTGGGCCCCACCCTCTCCCCAGCAGCCGTGACAGGACCAAGGGGGAGGCCCACATTTCTGAAGCTGGCTACTTTGTTTTAGGAAATTCAAGTACTTTGAAAGATAACTCTTTCGTTGGTAGATTTAATATTTCTATTGGATCTCGAGTTCATTACAGTTTAAAAGGAATGCTTCCAGCTAATTCCACAAAGTCTCTGAAAAAGATGTTAAACATTAAAGGTAACAACTCTGCTCCCCCAGACACAGACGTGGTCACAAAAAGTTCTCTCCACAATGCTCCAGCTGGACTACATGACCTAATGCAGAAATCGACTTCTGATGTCACGACATTATTGGGTTCGTCTGAATATTCTGAATTTGATCCACTTGCCAAAATGAAAAATGATGCTACAACAAAGATTAACATTATTCCATTTGAGGAAAGAAATACTCCAACTCAAAAAACCACCATTTCAGTTGGTGTCAATACTTCAACACGAGGCAGGCTGAAAACTGTTTTCAGTAATAGATTTGTGCACAGAAACTTTGCAGAGAAAGACAGAATCACTGAACATGAAGTGTTCCCTATTACAGAAAACATTTTAGATGTTACTTCAGAGAGTGGAGAAGTAACGAATAATGAGGATTCAATAAGCACTGTGCTTGGTGACAGTGCTCTTGAATATGTCACAAGCCACTATGTCCTTGACCCACAGAAGGAAAAATTCAGCCCAATTATTAAAAAAAACACTCTCACGGATGACCCCCAAATATTCGGATTTCATCCATCCCACTCTAGTGCAGATGCCCCTGAATATCTATCTCAGGAAACCCCAATGGAGATCATAACTATGGAAATGCTGCAAAATCTGATGCCCAGAGAGGAACACAGCAGCTCTGACGCTGACGCTGGTGGTCTCAAAAGCCCCACTAACAACTTAAGTCCCGAGGCCCCTGGGTCCATGACTCACCCTCCAACTCACACAAGTGAAAACTTCCGCAAATTTCTAGAAAAAGCAATTCTGGGAAAAGAAAGTATAAGAGAAGGTGACACCATCATCATTGTCTCTGAAGACCAAAGGCTGGAACATACCCTTGTTCCAGACCCAGAAACAACAGCAAAGAGGAAGATGCCCTCAGACGAAACCATTGGCCCCACTGGGATCATCTCTCCATTAGAAAATAAAAACCAGTTCCATAGGAAAATCGCTTCATCTGCTGTTTATAACACTGATGTCCGAGATAAAGCAGATTATATCTTACCTCTTAGAGTAAACAGTGTTGAAGGTGAAGCGAACTCGGCACAGATGCTACGCTCACAGGACAGCACTGTTTCTTTGGCTAACATAAGTGTCATTCCGGAGAGTGAACTATCCTTCACTAATAAAGACACTGAAGTTCTACACAAGAGGGCTTCAATCTTCTCCTCACCTCTGAAGACCATCTATGCTGAGGATGACACCGCCACTCTCTCTGCCGAGGGTCGTCATGCAGAAGGTGACTCTGCAGCAGACAGCCCTAGTTCTATGGGGCTCCTGCACCTACCAGTCCATGGAAAGCCCATGCTCATTACCAATGCTTCAACTGAAAATCTCCAAATGTCTGGCCCAGTAGCAGGAACAAATAACTCTTTGACAAAATCTTCAATTGCATTGTCAGAGGTGTTTGAGACAATGAATAAATATACCAATTTTACTAATGTTCTTGTTAAAAATAAGGCTCAACTCAAGTCTCACTCTTTGGCATCAACTAAATTTCCAGTTGGTTTTTCAGATAATTCTACAAATGGTGAATTTGATTCGCTACCATCTATAAACGGAGAAACTGCTAACGTTCCTAAAACAGAAATATATGCTGAACCTCCAAGAATAATCATGAAGACCTTTTCTCCTACAAAAATCTCCCAACTTGGGGTCTATAAAGAAAGAAAAGTAGCAAATCGTTCTGGTCAGGAAGATCCAGCTGCTGGATTAGATCCCAGGCGTGTCCTGGCAGTTCCCAGACCAGTCATACGGGGAACGCTCTCCACGGTAAGTCAGCCTGGTGCCCTCTCCAAGATCAGCAACAGAGTGGGTGAAGAAGTTAGTATCAGTGAAGCAGATATTGCTTTTCCTAAAGACCCAAGTACGCTGGAAGATGATTATTTCACTATTACATTTGATGCCACTTTTAATAAACCTCGAGCACCCTCCAATTTAAAAGGAATCTCCTCAGCTGCTTCCACACTAATATTTCTGGACACATCTAGGCCTGGTGATCAAAGCTTTTCTCCAGAAGACGCTACCAGAGAAGAGACCGCCACAAACACTCCCGCTGGAGCTCGTGGGCTGCCACGTAAGTCAGCTCTTCTTCCTTCTCATTTCACAACATTCATGAGTTCATCTCAGTATTCAGGACTTGATCCAGTCATTGAAATGGAAACAGATACCTCAACAGCTGGTAGTGATGTTGTGCCTAGAGCACAAAGCACTCCACTTGACAGATCTGTTGCTTCACCTTCTATCCTTATTTCAACAAAAGACAAGAAAATCACCCGTAGGTTGGGAAGCAATGTCTTTCTGGAGAAAGATGCATCCACAGGCACAGTTCCTTTCACAGAGAACGTTTCAGAAGGGGCACACGACACCCTTCTGGCAGGTGGAAATATCCCACCTGATGACAACGTACTAACTCCTGTGCCAGTTGACAGTGTCCTTGAACCTGGTGCAGATAACTCTGTCTCTGCCTTGGTGAAGGAAAGACATGGTGCCCTTGGAGAAAAGGCCACACTCACTGATGCCTCCAACGGATTTGGGTCCCGTGGATCCTATTCCAGGGCTGTGGTCTCCAAACATCTTTCTCAGGGAGCTCCAATTGGTACTCGCAAAAAACACCAAATTTTAGTCCCCCAAGAAGAAAATCTTAATCTTGACAATGATGCTACTATTCTCAAAAGTTTTACTGCCAACTTTAACATGAAGGTTCCCAGGCTCATGATTTATTCTCTACCTAATCCAAGTTCTAATTTTTTACCTGAGCTTCCAGATGAAACAATTCTGGAAAATGGTCTTCTAATTGGAGGTGATGCCATTGACATTCTCCCCAAAGGTGAAAGCACGAAGTACCCTTCTGCTTCAGACCCAGAGGCCATGTCCCCAAGGGAAGAGAACAGGACATTCACAGCTGATGCCACTGATCCTGCCATGGGCACCGTCCCTGTAGGATACAGAGACAAGTTCAAAAGGAAAGCCATTTCATCTGCTTTTTATAGCCATGTTGCCCCAGATGTAGCAGAAGTCACCACATTGGCCAGATTTGGTGTGAATAAACTCAACTCACACCCAAAAAACAACATTGTTTCTTTGGCTGAGTTCAGGGTCACTCCCAATGGTGATCTTCTCTCCGTCAGTGAAGATGCCGCGGGGGACAACAGCAGAGCCCCACGGTTCTCATCATCTGTGACAGAGTTCACTGCTCCTTCTACCCAAGGCAGTTATGTGGGAGACGATTCTTTCTTAGCTGCAGAAGATAATGTTAAGTCTAGAGGATCCCCATCTCTTTTTAAAACTGGCATGCTCATTCCTAATTTCTTAATTTATAATCCTGATACCTCTGGTCTAGTAAGAGATAACTCAGAATTTTCTGAGTCTTCAGTAACTAGGTCAGAAGTATCAGATAGAACAGCCGGACGTGGTGATGCCACTGGCAGAGGTGATGCGCCCAGGGGCCGGGTCATCATAACTCGAATTGACACTCATTCCTATCCTTGGGCCTGGAACGTTTCTCCAGTCAGATCCACTTTTTCAGAAATCCTCCCAGACGGTGAAATTAATCCATTTTTCTCTCTGAATAGACACACCTCTGAAAAGCATAACACTGAGACTGACAAAACATATTCCAAGTCCCAAAGAGTACTCAGAAATGCCCTTTCCCCAACAGAAGAGTCTCAAAACTATGTCTACACAATAAGGAACACAGCTGATCTCTCTGATCAAGAACATCTAGCTACGGAATTTGAATTAAGTCACTTCGCAAATGCAGCAGTCCTCATTCCGGCTGTGGAGAAGATCCCTCCTCCAGCAACTCAGCCCCATCCTCTGTCCAACAGCAGCAATAGTATGGGTGAAGAATCCCATCTTTCTGAAGCAGAAAAGTTATTTTCAGGAGATACAAGTACACCAAGAGGTGATTCTTTCACTGTTAAATTTGGTAATTCTTTTGAATTTCAAGCACTTCCCAATTTAAAAGGAATCCGTTCAGCTGACTCCACCTTACTTCTTCCAGAAGCATGGAGACCTAGTGACCAAAACTCTCAGGATGAGGCTGCTAACGTAGACGGGCCCACCACACACAGGCCAACCACATGGCCCACAGAGAAGACCAGCTCTTCCCCCTCCTAACTTCACAACGTCCGTGGATATTCCCAAATCCTCTAAACTTGCTTCTGCTGCCACTATGGGAAAAGATACCACAAAAAAGATTAATGATAACATTCCACCTGGAGAAACAATTATTCCATCTGACCAAGTTAACATTTTACCTGTTATTATTACCTCTGAGAAAAAGAATATATTTCAGCACAAAGATTTGAGAGAGAGAGCTGCTGAGTATGAAAGAATTTATTTTCCAGATGATATTTCAGAAAGGATGGATGACATTTCTCCTGCAGGCAAAATCCCTCCAGGATATGTGGACCATGTAATAATTATGTCTGATAATAGCAATTCTGCATATAGCTCAGATAACACTGTCTTTGAACTAGAGGATAAAGCAAATAGCCCATTTATGAAAATGAGCACACTCACTTATGCTCCCCAGATGCGGGGGTCTCCAGGTGACGCTTCCAACAGTCTACCTAGGGCAGTGTCCTCAGAGTTCAAAGCTAAAAACATCTACCAAGCTGTAGTTCCTAGACAGAAAAATAAGAACTTTGACAATTATGCTACTCCTTTCAAAGATCTCCATGTCAAAACCAAAGCTCACAGACCCACAATTTATTTCCTAATCGATACAAGTGGGAATTTCCCTTTTCGTCTTTCTGAAAAAAACGCTGAGAAGGCATCATAAATGGTGATGACCATATCATACTTCTCTCTGAAAGCTCTGTCTCTGGAAATAAAATAACTGAATATTCCATTTTCTCAAACATAAACCTACAGTTGACAGAAGACATTCACAACAGGCACTACTAGTCATGTTCAAAAATAGTTACAACTTGCTCAGGAAAACGCACACACCCGGAGGAGCAGACAGTACTGCACCGTTCTGCTGGAGATGAACAGATAAATCTATCTGTAGGTAGAGCTGTGGGTAAAACTGTGGGTAGACCTGTAGGTAAAACTGGGGTGTAGACCTGTAGGTGTGGCATCTGGCTCAAGGTTTAGGAACTTTCCTTCGGCTCACTTTCCAGTGATGACATTTTCATGTGGATGAAAACACAGACGCTGCAACCAACACCGCTCTGGCTTCCGTTTCCCCTTTGAAAAGATGTCCCATGTCCCCACTGTCCCCACTGAAGACAAAAATGACATGGGCCTCCCGGCAGAGCTGTCATGTCTCTAAGACTTACCTCTCTGGGCTACTTGAACTAGCACCTTCTCCAACGATGCTCCTGCTGGAGAAATCACAGCCCCAGTCGTGTAAATGGTGAAAAGCTGTGCCGCCCGGCAACATAGCCTGTGCCGAAGGTGCTGTCTCCGGAAGGCAGCACTGACAGTCGAGCAGTCCCCAGGCTCTTCCTAGGTCTGTGCCATTCTCCAAGTTGATGTGTCTAGCTCTTCAAACAATACTGCAGATGCCAAAAACAGCACATCTACAGCTGTTGTTACCAGAGACAAACTTGTCATATTGCTGCCTGTCAACAGAAGTTGAGAGCCTAAGAAAACAATCACCAAGCCTTCTACATTTTTCCTAATGAAGATAGTGATCCAAACTTCTATAATAACTAAAGCTTCTACAATGAAAACACAGCTACTGAATTTGAAATGAATCACCTTATGGATGTAAACACAATAATAGGAAATGATCCATTTTTCCAGATGGAAACTAACTCTACCCACAATGGTGACCTAAACCTTCACCTTGTAAATGTGTCTCAGAGACCAGGGCCGCAGCTAATGTGCAGACGCCATCTTCCCTGGAAACAGAGAGACCAAGGCCACAGCTAAAGTGCAGATGCCATCTTCCCTGGAAACAGAGACGAGACTCCCTCAGTGATTCCATAGTGATTATAACTACCTCAATTAAGGTTAATAATTATACTGTCCCCAATAAAAATTTATAAAATCTGAAGGTATACATAGGCTTTTTGTAAAACAGGAATTCTAGTATCTATAGGAGACACCACTTGTCTAGGAGTTGAGTTTTTTAAAATTGCATCTGACATGCCTTCTAGTGAATACCAAGACATTCTCTATACAAAGAACGTTTCCATGGTAGAGATGATTATGATACCAGCATTTTCAAAGTCTGCTTCTGAAGACTCTTTTCCTAGTCAGCTATCACTGAAAATCACAAATGGACCAAAGGCCCTTCCTGGGATTTTATCGAATAAGCTCCCACTTGTTAGTAATTTCTATCTTTTACTTAAAAATAAGTAATATAATCTAAAACATATGTCAATAGATATAAATGTAATATTTTCCTAAGAAAATAAAAAAAAGTTCCTATTAGTATAATAGACACTGCAACAATGGAAGGAAATACCATTTAAATAGTGTTACCTATAGAATTTGATTCTCTGTTCTGAGGTCAGATAGCAGTGGTGGTGGCAATGACCCACTGGTAGGGAAGGGCCACCTATTATTCCCCCTGGAGCAGGTGGCTCATTCCTCCTCAAGACCAGGACATTTTCAACAATCCCACCATGATTTTCACCATGTACTTTCTGTTTGATGAATGACATCGGTTCAATCTGAAATGTTCTTTTTAAGGTCAGTGGTTTAGAAAACACAGAATGTAATGGTAATAACATTCCCCCTTGGAGAAGAAACAATCATGCCGCAAGGGAGATTCCACCTCAGAGCTGTACTAGGGGAAGTGGAATCAATGTGAACACAGAAGTAACCTCGGAAATTAAAGACTATTTGACAAATGAGTATTAAAGAAAATGATGTAATTATTGCATCTGATATATCTAAGGATTAAATGCCCATAAAAGTGAACAATCTTCTAAGTTAATCCCTCCGACTTTAACTGCCTCAGGACCTGAGGGTATTTCTCCTCAGAACCAACAACACCTGTGCCCCTCACCATCTTGAGCCTTCCTTCCTGTGCCTGATGCAGATAGCATTCCCCATACCAGTAAAGACACTGGAACCTTCAAAAGTAATGTTCCTTTGAAGCAAAAACATTTCCAGAGAAGCTGCCTATATCTTTTAATTGAAAAATGGGCATCTTAAAATCTATTCTTCTTCTGTATTTCCATGGAGAACGGTGATATAGCTATACCAGGTCAATCAACTATCAGAGGGAGCCAAAATCATTTGAGTCGAGTCCATACTGATGAAAACTAAACATTTGTCCTTGTGACAGAAACTAGTGGTCCGGCTGACACTGCTGCCCTTTCTCAGATGCAATCGTCTCTGAGTCTGAAAATTCCATTTCTCCAACAACACTGGGGAAAGATGGTTCTAAAGTATTAACCCTGAACTACAAGCCTCCTTTCATCTAATTAGTTAACTTAAAGTTGACAATACAATGATAATATCTGATCTGATTAGTATTGCCATAATAAATACTCCCTCTGAAACTGAGACTATAACCCTTAAAGCTAATACAGTTATTTCACAACTTAATTCTTATTTCTGGGTGAATTTTGACACGTAACACCAACTCCCTGCCAGAAATGTCTTCTGGGGGTAAAGTAACAACACTTTCCGCCAAAAAAAATTCCTAAAAAAAATTAATTTGTAAAACTTGACACTGTTACTGTTACTCAGATTCATTCAAGAAATAATAATTATATAATTTGTTATTATGTGTTACTATCTCTGCTGAAAAAGCGAGATTTCCCTTCAAAGAGGAAAACCAACCAACGTCCCTGCCACCTAATTACCTTCTGCAGCTGCACTTAACTGCCAAACGTGCCATTAAATTTTTTAAACATTGAAATACATGGATTTCAACTGAAGATGTCTCCATCTTAATATAGATACTGTTACTTATTCAGAAGACAGGTGACTTCAAGGTGACACTCATAAGCTTGTGGTTTCCAGAGTTCCCCCTCCTATAACACTACATTTCCAAGTGACTCTTTATCAGAAGACCTGCCTCCAATAAACACCAGCATGGAAAATCTTAAGTTCCCTACAATTGAAATGTTAGGATGTGAATTTCGATTTCATGATCAGCGTGGAGCCCATCGTCTTTGCATCTGCTATCAATACTCTTATAACAGGCGGACCAATCACAGCAGAGAAACCTCCAGGACAGCAGTGCTGCTGGCCCTGTGGTTGATGCAACAATCACCATGATGACCACGCTGTCACCACTGTGATGAACACCCCCTCCTGCAGAAGGAAGCCACAGAGCCCCAGAGGAAGACCATGGCTGAAGATGGTTTGCCTAAAATGTATTCCCACCCACCAACAGAAAGCAGCAGAACACCAACAGAAGCAACCATTCTCTTTGGGGCTGACAACACCATTCCTAAATCAGAAACAACTATCACTTCAGAAGGAGACCATGTTACTTCAGTAAACGAGTATACTCTAGAAAGTGACTTTTCCACAACCACAGGCAACAAACTTACACCAACAAAGGAAAAACTCAAATCAGAAGATAACACTGGAACCCACTGTGCTAAGCCAGCAACTCATCTGGAGAAAGAACTCACTCCTCTGACAGGCACTACAAACTCTATAGCAAACGACACTATTACTGAAAATTTCGTTCCAGTGAAAATTGGCAGTATTTCATCACCTGTTGCTACTGTTTCTTTAATAGATTTTTCTACTAACATAGAAAAAGAAGATATCGTCTTGGCTACCATTGACAGAGCAGATGAAAAGATCTCAGCAGCCTCTGATGACAAGGGCACCGTAAGGGACAGCACTGTCGTCCTTGATGACACCCTTACATTTCCAGATGAAAAAGGTAAAGCTGATGGTAACAACTGCAAATCATCTGTCAAATCCCACATTCTTGCTGATGGGACTGTCCAAGTCACTGACTCCTTTATCCCTGAGACTAAAATCTCTTCCTCTACTGCTGAAAATGTCACCACTATTCCAGACATAACTGCTCTCACAGAAGAGAAAATAACTGAAATTGACCTAACAGTTTCAGAGGACGACCCCAATGTTGTGGCAAAACTAAGCGATGCGGATGAAGAGAAATTCATCACTGTGTTTGAACTCACGGCCTCTGCTGAAAAAGACAAAGATAACGCAGAAGAGACTGCGCTGACGGATGAGGAGTCTACCGAGGAGGCCAACGTCTGGCTGGAGGGGGAGTCTGCAAACGAGGCCGAGACCCATTCTGTCCTGCTCACCGCCGTGGAGTCCAGATATGACTTCGTCGTGCCCACACCAGTAGCTACAAACATCGAGGAAGAATCATCTACCAGGACCACAGAAGATTTGTCTGAAAACAACAGAACAGACCCTGAAGCGAGAGTCTTCGAGTCATTTTCTGAACCTACCTCTAGACCAGATACCCCGGACTACAAGGAAGACACCTCGACAGCTGAAACGGGCATCTTTAAACTACTGAAGGAAGACCCAGATGAGTTCCTGATTTGAAAGCCAGAGGGACGCTGAGTAGGGCTGTGCATTAGTCTAGATAGCGACTCATAACATCTAAGACATTCTCCCAGCAAGCAGAATTCCTAAAAAAAAAAAAAGAAGAAGAAGAAGAAGAAGAAGAAGAAAAGAAAGAAAAAGAGAATTTAAGGCAAGTATTAGATTTCAAAAATGCAGATGCTTAGAACTAAAGGTCATACAGCAAATATGTTTATGGAAACTTTAAAAAACTAGCAGTATATGAGTTTTTCCAGTACCGTAAAGTTTGAGTGAGCCAACAATTACCTATCTTAACAGAAAATTTTCTATTCTAGCCTTCAGTGGTATACAGAGAGAGCAAAGAATTTCACTTCCAACTATATTTAATGATGTGTATACCTTAGTTAATTCTAATTCTAATTATTAATGACAACTAGGACCATGAAGAGAATCAAATTAACATATCTCAAAATATTATTTTACTATTAAATCTTCTGAAATTTTTATTCTAAACAATTTTTCATTAGTATTTCCCCAGAGATTCTTTCATATTAAAAATGCATTTTCAACTCTCACTCACATAGGAATTAAGACTATTTGGTAATTGTTTTGCACCCACATTAAGATAAATAAGAAATATGATATAGCTCTTAGCTCATGTTGGATGCAAACTAGGGCAAAATGGTGTTTTACAAAAATGTACCTTTTCCTTCTGCTAAAATTTATTTTCTGAATCTTTGACTATTTTTCCAGATCTTAACTATCGAATACCACACTCTTGTTACCCTCTTGAATAGCAAGCCAAGGACTGTATCTTCATTCTTTACCGATGTAGACACTTTAGATGTGTCAGTTCTCCCTTTGCTGATTTTTCTTCAATAAATCTGGTTGACAGCAATGGATTTACTATGTGTGTGTGTTTCATATTCTAGTGCAGAATTCTCAAATTAGGAGAGAAACAGGTAATGAAACCCCATTGTTTGTTTAAAGAACAATTTAGCTCTAGTCACCAGAAGCAGAATTATTCTATAATTATTCTATAGAGATTCATAATTTTATTATATTTTTAAAAGAAACAGAAACAAAGTCAAAACATTGAGTTAATATTAATTTTGTAGGGATGTCATAAGGATTTATATCAGCAGTTCTCAACCTGTGGGTGGCAAACCCTTTTTAACAATGAAAATACATTGCAGTATTAGGAAGGTTGAGAACCACTGATTTATATCATGAGATACACTATAGACTAGAATAATATGGTAGTATGTTAAAACCCAGAAACACGTTGTAACACAAAAATTTATTTTGTGGCCCAGTGGACTTCAAAACCATGAGATATAATAGTTGATCTCACTTGAACAAATAAGTATTTGGGAAAAATTAAATAAAAATAATAAAACAATTTTTAAAGTTATGTCTGAGACCGTATTCTAAAATAAATTCTACATGGATTAAAGACTTTAATATAAAACGTTAAATTATACAAAAACTTAGAAGGAAACATATCTGTACAGCAACCAAATGGAGCTGAGAAATCTAAGACAAATAAAATATTGAAAGATTTGACACCATCAATAGTTATAAATTCTGTACCAAAGAAAAATAAAAAGTAAATAACTAATCGCACTATACACAGCAGTAAAAAGATTACTATCCTATTCTATAATGAGTTCCTACAAAGAAAGCATTTTAAATAAGCAGTAGGAATAAACAGCTAATTCATGAAACACAAATCAATAACATACAAAAAACATTCAATAGTCAAAAAACTAAAGCTATGAAATGCCATTTTTAGCCATTTGACAATTGATAATGATTGTCATAAGTCAACTATTATAGTTGCTAACTAATTTCGTAGTCTTTCTCTTAATTTTTCCAACCTTTCTGGAAGGCTGGAAAGCAATTTGGGAATATATGTAACAAGCATTAAAAATATGTAGCATTTTTGGCCTAGCTATGTTACACATTTTAGCTCTAAGAGTTTTCTTAAGAAACAGAGATTATTAAAGAACTGACAGTTCTGAGCTCCTACTACAGGTCAGGCACTGTTGTGCTCACATTTAGAATAACATTTGGTCTTTGTGACACTCCTGGAAAACAGAACATTGTCACACCCATTTTAATGATAAGAAACTTCAGTGAAAGCTGTCTGACAAGCCCAAGTTTCATAGGTTATAAGTAACAAAGAGGCTTCAAGCCCAAGCCCTGTTCCTCTTAATTACTACACTGTGTGGGCTCTCAGGTCTACATATAGGATGTTGGCAAAGATGTATTATTCTAGGATATGATTTTATATATTCAGAAAGGAGAAACACTTAACACAATCTAAAATTCTAAAAACACGAATGGGTGACATTGCTATGTATCTATATGAAGCAATACCATGCTTCTTTAAAGATGGTTCCACAGAATCCACTCATGGGTTGATTACACAACTTGGTGATTGTGAATTGAGCTGTGATAATCTAGTGCAAATGTCCTTATGACAAAATGATTTTTTTTCTTCTGGGTAGATACCTAGTAGTGGGATTACAGAATCAAAAAAAAAAGCAAGTGTTTAAAGTTGTCAAAACTATATGAAGCCAGTAGATGAACTAACACACACCCATTGGAGAGAAAAACTCAATTAATTCAAGTGGGGAAAGGGGGGAAGAAGGAGGGGAAGGGGAGAAGGGCGGAGGATGGGTGAGCTCTCACCTAAGGGGCACAATACCAAGGTGCACATCTCACCTGGGTGAGGGCACAACTACAACCTGGATCTACCTCATAAACACTATAACCTAATCGTTTGTACCCTCATCTTAATCTGATTTTTTTTTAAATAGTCCTAAGAAGAATATTTAATCAAATGGGCGAAATTTTCAACCAATTCCTAAACCAAGTTTACACAGTGGCATGTATGCAACACACACAGGGTGTCCTGGGACCACACAAGGCCGTCCAAAAAGTATCCAGGCCTTGTCAAGAATATTTTCTTTCTTTTTTTTTTATTGAATCATAGCTGTGTACATTAGTTCAATCATGGGGTACAGTGTGCCGGCTTCACATGCAATCTGAGATAATTTTATCAACCTGATTGACATACCATTCATGAGATTTTCTCGTTTACTATGTGAAAACATTTTTGATCCGTATTTAGAAGTTTTCTCCTGACCCTTCGAATATGTACCACACATGTGATCTCACCCTTTGTCCCATTTCCCCCCA
>CAUYON010116497.1:0-29383 GCA_963573935.1 Arctocebus calabarensis
AAGTGATATTTACATTCTTTTTTTTTTTTTTTTGAGACAGAGCTTCAAGCTGTCACCCTGGATAGAGTGCTGTGGCATTACAGCTCACAGCAACCTCAATTCCTGGGCTCAAGCGAGTCTCCTGCCTCCGCCTCCCAAGTAACTGGGAATACAGGCTCCCGCCACAACGCCTGGTCATTTGTTGGTTGCAGCCGTAATTGTTGTTTGGCAGGCCCAGGCTGGATTTGAACCTGCCAGCTCAGGTGTACGTGGCTGGTGCCTTAGCCTGTTGAGCCATAGGCGCCGAGCCGAGTCCTGTTTCTTCTATTCATTATTTCATGAAGGGCATCTCATTGTGACCCTCAATTGCTGACAGCGACTAACAGATGGGAAACACAGATGCAGTCTGAGCAGAAAGAGCACAGGTCCGGGACCGTGCTACCAGTTCAAATCCCAGCTCAGTCACTCACTAGCTATGTGACCTGGAACACATCATGTGACCATTCTGTGCCTCAGTTTACTCATTTGTAAAATGAAGACAGTACTCACTTTATAAGAGTGCTGTCAAATGAGGCAATAAAAAATGCTCAGCCCAGGGCAGCACCTGTGGCTCAAAGGAATAGCACACCGGCCCCACATGCCAGAGGTGACAAGTTCAAACCCAGCCCTGGCCAAAAACTGCAAAAAAAAAAAAAAAAAAAAAAAAAAATGCTCAGCCCGCAAAAAGATTTGGGGTACAGGATACTGACTACTGTAGATTTTCACTCTTTTTTTGTTTTTTTCCTCTGATCCTCAGCTCTGGGCTTGTGATCCAGTCACTGTTGCTGATCAGCCCTCTCTAAAGAGAACTGATCTTTCTTTGCTCAAGGCTCCTTCCCCCACAAGGCTGTGGCAAGGACCCAGCAGCCAGAACTGCTTGCTCAGCATCCTCTGTGGCCGTGGCCCCAGCCTTCCCTGCAGCGGGCGGTGGTGCTCCAGTGGGGAAGTCCGGTCTCAGTTGCCTGGGCCTAGCATTTGGGGCTGAGGGTGTCCCAATGGTTCGGTTTGGTCTCCAGTTGTTGCAGATAAGTGAGAATACCCCAGAGGCTTTCAGTATCCTGAAGTGGCTAAACTGGAAAGGTCCCATGGGAGGCCATCATCCCAGACCCCTCAATGTTTATATGAGGAAAATAAGGTCCCAAGGGAGTAAGTACTGGCTCAGGGATGCTCTGTTAGTCCAGCCCCTAAGCATCCTGGGGGCCCCAGCTGGCTCAGGAAGTTTTGTGGCAGGGCTGTGCCCTCTGGTTTTCCAGTTTTGTGGAGTTCCTCTTTTGAAGAAGCAGCTCACTCCCCACACAGCCTTTATACTCATCTCTCTCGCTCTGTTTCTTTCTTACACACACAGGTGTCAGGATACCTGCATATCTGGCACGTGCGACTCAGAATATCCCCTCCTCATATGTCTTCCAGATGCCCCTGGGAAGAATTGGTCACTCATTCACAGCCCCTACAATGTTCAATGTCCCTCCATCCCACATACATAACGTTGCGGTGTTAGGGGCATTTTTATGTCATGCCTCCTCCAAACTGTGATCCCCTTCTAGGGAGAGGGCACGGCTTGTTCACCTCAGGGTCTCTGGCAGCCAGCAAGGCCAGCCAGGGCCCAGCACAGCAGAGGTACTCAGCAAACCATTGTTGAACAGATGAATGGATTTGGGCAGCCAAGGAGTTTGAAGGGGGAAATAGGCCTTTACTAAGATTGAGCCCCAAATCACCCTTTTCCTTTTGTATCTGTGCTTTCAGATTCATGTTTTGGTTCTGGTGCTGTTTCTAGTTTACACAGTCAATTCTAAACAGTCAAGGAAGTCAGAAATGCCCAAATGCTGATGGCAAAGCCTAAGGGGGGAATGATGGAAGGGAAGGGGGTGGTAGAGTCTGGCTCTGTGGGGTGAGGGGAGGGTTGCCAGGGTGTCCTCTGCACCTCCAGCCCCACCCACTGTGAGACAGTTTGTGCTTCTGATTCTCACATC
This sequence comes from Arctocebus calabarensis, assembly GCA_963573935.1. Taxonomy (NCBI): domain Eukaryota; kingdom Metazoa; phylum Chordata; class Mammalia; order Primates; family Lorisidae; genus Arctocebus; species Arctocebus calabarensis. The sequence goes on from CAUYON010116497.1 coordinate 1,989, forward strand.
CTCCCCACTTCCTCTACCCCAGGAGTATGTTGCCTACAGCCACACGGGCCGCATCATCCCAGCCATCTGGTTCCGCTATGACCTCAGCCCCATCACGGTCAAGTACACAGAGAGACGGCAGCCACTGTACAGGTTCATCACCACGGTGAGTGGGTGGGGCACTGGGCCGTGCACTCTTCTCTTGGGGCCTCTCCCCTTTTCTCCCTGAAACAGAATGGAACCTGGGAGCTGGGGGCTCTGGCTGAATGCAGGAAGGAGGCTTTGACCCCAAGGATGTTAAGCAGTGTTTTCAGAAACAGATGGGTACCAATGACATATAACCTAGAAAATGTTTTCGTGAGGGATGCCACTGATTCCATTGAATTCTTGTAACAAATCTACATACAACTCTACTAGATGTTTATGCTTTTCTCCAGTTTTGTTTTTACGGAAATTATTCTCAGTGGGATTTATCCTTTTATGTGTAAATTTTACAGTGAAGATTTCACTCTTTTTTTTTTTTTTTCCCACATCTAATTTCCAGTTATAGCTGCTAATGTGGTCAGGTTTCTGTTTTCTTTCCTTCCTCCCTATTCTTTTTATTTATTTATATTTTTGCCACTGTCTCTCCCTTGCCAAGTTTTCTCTGGAGCAGCTTCAAGCTGATGTCAGTTTTCTTTTATGCTGATTGTTTCTATCATGTGTACCATTTCCTGGCCTCCCATTCACAATGTCCTTGGGGTTGGAATAGGAGAAGCAAAGTGCTCTCAGGAGTCCCAGGGGATGTTGGGTAAGCCAGAGGCAGCTGAGGTGGAAGAGACAGGATGATCATCCCTACCTTACGGATTTGGGAGCTGAGGCCGGAAGATAAATACAGCATTGAAAGACCATAATGCTTCTGTTCCTCTTTATACTTTTAATAGTAGTTCAAGATCAGAGGTCTTGTCCTAGCTCCCGCATTTCCTGCAGTAACTAGGTCATTATTTGTCAGGACTTTGTTACAGAAGATCCAGAGCCATGCCTCAAGCTGGTTTGGGGGATAAGTAGGCCTCAGGTATGGTGGGATCCAGCTACGAACATTGTCAGGAATAGATCTCTTTCCATCTTTTGATCCACGTCCCTCTGTACTGGCTTCATTCTTAAGTGGAACTTAACTAGTAGAAATGACCTTGTTCTCAGTAATTCCACCTGAGGTCCTACATAGGCAAGTATTCTCATCAGCCCGGCTCAGGCCCCTTGCTATCCTTGTGACCTGGGCTCTACTTAGGGTTCATGGGCAAGCTTAGGGCCCATGCACCCTCTGGAGCCAACCATCCAGACCATAGGGACAAAGATTGTAAGTGGTGGGGGTCCTCAAGGGAAAAAGCAGGAGCCAGCTTCTATAGGAGGGAAGAGTAAGTGCTGGCAGGCAGAGTGGCAGGATGTCCTTGAAAAGGCCGCCTTCGGGTGGCGCCAGTGGCTCACCGAGTAGGACTCTGGCCCCATATACCGAGGGTGGTGGGTTCAAACCTGGCCTCAGCTGAACTGCAAAGCAGAAAAATAGCCGGGCGTTGTAGCGGGCGCCTGTAGTCCCAGCTACTCGGGAGGCTGAGGCAAGAGAATTGCCTAAGCGCAGGAGTTGGAGGTTGCTGTGAGCTGTGTGACACCACGGCACTCTACCGAGGGCAGTAAAGTGAGACTCTGTCTCTACAAAAAAAAAAAGAAAGAAAGAAAAGGCCTCCTTCTAGGCTATTTACACAGGAATGGCTGTCTCTGCTAGTGCCACCTCCTCTCATGGGCATCCAACTGCAGCCAGCTATGAATGCTTATCCAACAGTTGTCTTGGACCACACATTAAATACACAAACATTGATGAAAGCTGATGAGCAAAAAAAGGATCCGTGCATAATTTTCATGATATCCGCCACCACAGAAAAACATTCATAGCTAGCTGTGGGCCGCAGTTGGACATCCTTATAGGGCCTTGTGGGATTCAAGGGTGATCGTGAAAGAGGAAGCTCTGTGCAGATACTAAAAAGGTGTCAGAAGTGTGGTGCTTGTATGAGCCTCAGAACAGCTTTTTCCTGTTCTCTTTGACCACATAAAAATGAGACCTTCTAAGAAGTCATTGAACATACAGCACATAATATCCAACTAGTAATGTAAAGCCATGACACTGCACGGATTGAGAAAAGATGTTTGCCATACTTTTTCTTTTTTTTTTCTTTTGAGACAGTCTCACTTAGCCACCCATGGTAGAGTGCTGTGGGGTCTTAGCTCACAGCAACCTCAAACTCTTGGGTTCAAGTGATCCTCTTACCTCAGCCTCCCAAGCAGCTGGGACTACAGGTGCCCACCACAATGCCTGGCTGTTTTTTTTTTTTTTTGAGACAGAGCCTCAAGCTGTCACCCTGCATAGTGCTGTGGCATCACAGCTCACAGCAACCTCTAATTCCTGGGCTCAAGCGATTCTTCTGCCTCTGCCTCCCAAGTAGCTGGGACTACAGGTGCCTGCCACAACGCCCGGCCATTTTTCGGTTATAGCGGTCATTGTTGTTTGGCGGGCCTGGGCTGGATTCGAACCCGCCAGCTCAGGTGTACGTGGCTGGCACCTTAGCCTGTCGAGCCACAGGTGCTGAGCCTTTTTTTTTAATCTTAGTTTAGCGGCCCCAGTCTGGATTCGAACCCCCCACCCCTGCTACATGGGCCTAGCGCTCTAGCCACTGAGCTAGAGCCCGCCCCCCACACACACTTTAGAAAACAGTGATTTGGGGCACACCTGTGGATCAGTGGGTAGGGTGCCAACCCCATATACTGAGGGTGGTGGGTTCAATCCTGGCCCCAACCGAACTGCAACAAAAAATAGCCAGGTGTTGTGGTGGTCGCCTTGAAAATCCCAGCTACTCGGGAGGCTGAGGCTCATCTAAGCCCAGGAGTTGGAGGTTGCTGTGAGCTGTGATGTGAAGGCACTCTACTGAGGTTGAAAAAGTGCCAACTCTGTCTCTAAAAAAAAAAAAAAAGAAAAGAAAACAGTGATTTCAGAATTTATATGTAAAGAACTCCTACAGATGAGTAAGAAAAAGTTTAACAATGCAAAAGAAAATGGGCAAGGGCCGAGGACCAACCATTCACAGAGGAGACCATAGTGGTAGTAAAAAGATACCCAAGTTCACTAGAAATTAGAGACATGAACTTTAAAAGAACAGAACCCAGTCCAATCCTATCAGACTGGCAGAAATTAAACACCTGCCACTGCAGAGACTGGGGAGATGTGAAGCTACCAGGACGGACATGTACTTCTGGTGCTTTTGGAACTGGTGCAGCCGCTCCGGAGAGAGATGCACAAACCCTTTGGCCCCTAAATCTGGGATTAGTGAACAGTGGTTTTACCTAAGACCCCACAGGGTAGCACACCCCAAGTGGGTCTTGGTGCTGACTCTTGCTTCCGTTCTTCTCTAGCTGCCACCCAGAGTAAGTCAGAAGCTGAGATAGAAGTTGATGCCCTGGTGCCTCTGTGCGGGTGTGATTTCCCTCAGAGGCCCTGAGGCCTGTAGCGTTGACAGCAGCAGAGCAACCCCTCTGCCCACACCTCGCTGCAGGGTGGGGCAGGCCCTTCCATGTCCACCTTTCCATTCTCTCCCGTATGGAAAGCAAATGAGACTCTGGGCATTGAAATCGCTTGGTGAGTGGCTGAGAAATGAAGTGACTTCATTTACTCATAGAACGTTTGCTAGAGTTTACCATGTGCCGGGCCCTCTGCCCTGGTGAGCTGCAGCATACCCTATGCTCAAAGAGCTCCGAGCTGGTGGGGAAGATGAGTGAGCACACAGAGAACCGCTGTCCCCTCCAGGGGGCCCCAGTGGAGACGTGCACCAGGCACAGTGGGTAGAGAGGAGGCGCCATCCATTTGGTTTGAAAAGCTCCAGAAAGTAAACCCTGAGGTGAGTCTTGAAGGGTGAGGAGGAAGTGTCCAAAGAAAGGGAATGTACATGCAGAGCTGCCTGACGTGACATGTCTTGAGAAGGCCAGGTGGCCTCCTTTGACTCTTCGTCAGGTCAAGGTGAGCCACTGACCTCAGAGCAGGAGGTTCCAAGAAGCTATAGGAGAAGACCCTTCCTTCATTCCCTAGACTGCAGGCCTCTGTGACTCCTTTTCCTTCTTGTCCTCCATCCCTGCCCATCTGCTTGAGCATGGGTTGGCGGATGGAGCCCTCAGGCCTGCGGGCCATACTGCTGCAGGGAACCTCCTGACATCACTAACCAGGTGGTTTTTCTAAAAACCCCAGGCTGCCACCTTGGTTGCCATGGCAACTGTGGGGTCAGCTCCAAGTGAGCCAGCTAGCCGGCTGTCCCTGGCAGATGGCGTCATTGTGGAGCTTCAAAGGCCCTTGTCACAGGACAGCAGATGCAGGGATGACGCTAGCACTCAAACACACACATACACACACAGCACAAAGATGCCTGGGAGCCGTCTGAGGACCGGGTGGGGCCAGGGTGGAAGTGGAGGCACCTGCTGTGGCTTCTCTTTCTCTCTTTTTAAAATCAAACACTTGCATGCATTTGAGCTCCAAATGGTGGGCGTCTGCAAATAGCCTCTCAGAGGGGCTGCTGATGAAGAGGGGCTTAGGCCAGAATGTCATCATGTGGCGGCTGCAGGGCTGGGAGGCAACTGTGGGTGGGATGGAATGAGGGCAGGTGGGGCCGCCCAGATGCACAGCCATGTTTTCAGTACCTGGCTTATTCTGGGATACAGGGCCTCATTGTCACCTGGAAAAGACTGCTTTCCCCCCAGCCTTGATAGTCCCGCTTCCTGGCTATCTTCAGCCAGGCTGCTTGGAGTTCCTCTCTGTGGGCACTGAGGGAACCTTGCTCAGACCTTTGCTGTGCATTACACCAGAAAATTCCACCACCAGGGGAATAAACAGATCATGTCTGACATCGTGCGAGTAATCCCCTTCCAAGTGCTTCCCTCCCACACACCCACATTTGTCCCCTGCCACTTGCTGAAGCTCCTTTTCGAGATTGCCTTCAAGTGGGTTGCAGTGACAGATTGGATGGCTTGGGAGGTGTCAGATCTCTTTTCTTGCATGGTTTATTTTATTTTGGAGGAACAGCCGGAAGTCACAAAATGCCAAATTGGGCCAGTATGGATGTGACAGGTTTAGCCCACCAAAAAGTACTGGATGGTTCATCTTCCCATTGAATGCTACTCAAAACTTACCATTCATGAAGACTTGGATAGCTCATTTTACTCAAGTGGCGCTTAGAACCTCAATGGGGGGGGGGGGTTGCTGTAGTAAGCCCTACCCACCAACACCCTGCCACAAAGTCTCCTGAAAACTTCAGATAGCATTTAATGGTTGCCAGGTCGGATTATGACCTTAAGGTCTGATTTACCTCTGTTTCCCAGCATCCAGCATAGAGCTTGGATTAGACACAGGTACTCAGAAATCTCTTAAGGGACAGCTGCTTAAAGAAGTGATCACATGCCTGTAGTCCATCTGGAGGCTGAGGCAGGAGGATTGCTTGAGCCTAGAAGTTTGTGGCTGCAGTGAGCTATAATGACGCCATTGCACTCTCGCCTTGGCAACAGAGGAAGACCCCATCTCTTAGAAAAAGGAAAAAAAAAGTAATAATATAGCTAGTCTTAGTAAGCACCTATAACATGCTGTAATTATGTGGCTGTCTCCTTTATCCTTCCCAGAACGCTCCAAGGTAGATTATATTGTTCCTGTTTTATAGATGAATTAAACTAAGGCTCAGGGAGCTAAAGAAATTCATCCACAATCATATAGCCATTAAGTGGCAGGGCTGATCCCAGCACCTGCCTCTCCGCAGCGTCTTCTGCCCCTTACCTCAGCTTGGGAGTTTTCATCTTTCAAAACAAGGGCTCTCAAGGCTTTTGCAGCAACGGAACCCCTAGAAGTCATGGAGCTCTTGTTAAGACACCAGGATCATTGGATATAGTGGTTTTCATCCTGGGAATCAGAAAACTAGCAGGAAAGAAAGCAGTATTGTGAGTATGCATGTTAAAATCATAACCACACTCATACAAACCATAAAAACAAGCCAATGAAGAGTCCCTGTAAGACAACTTGGCTGATAATTTGTACATTTTCCTGCCTGTATCTGATTATCTTTTGTTTATCTATTTGCCAGAAACAAAAGGCAGCAAGTTCTGGGGTCTAGGAGAGAAAAAGGGGTGCGGGGAGGTTAAGAATGACAGAGGCTGAGATAGTTTTGCCCACTAAGGGCATGTGACTTGGAAAAAGATCACCTGGCCACCGGGGTGATAGGATAATCTTCAGAGCCACGTGTGGGTACCCCCAATCGCCTTCTGTCCACCCCCACCTATCCTGCTTAGCTTTCCCCCAGTGCCCTTACCCCAGACCAAGTTCTAGGGAGACTGGGTCTTACTCATCACCGGTCTCCGGACCTGGTATAGTGCAGGCGGGTAATAAATAGGAGTTAAACAATGAACAGACAGATGGAGAGGTGTACTCCATCTGCACTCCCCAACCTTGCACCACCACTCCCCATCCCCTGCCAAGACAGCCTCTGTTATCTGAGGAACAGGACAGAACCCAATTTAGGAGCTCAGTGATTCAGGTCTGAAAATATACAAAAAAACTTCAGCTCCTTCTCGGGTATTTGAGCCGAACTAAATCTTCCAGAGGGTGTGCACCAGGGACAGGTTGTTCCAACTGGGTCTGAACACAGCATTGGCGCTCCTGGTGCTCTCTTTTCTAAGGCAGGTTCTGAGGCATAAAAGAAATATCAGACAGGGGCACCATTTTCCACATTGGGTTCCCTTATTTCAGGGTAGTCAATATATAATCAAATTGAGAAAACAAATTTCATACATAGAAGCCATTGTGACATTGACGTGAGGGGCTGAGGGGAGTCTTATAACTAGGAATGAGTTCAGGTGGCCGAACAGAAAAAGCAGGCCCTTTCCAGTGTCCCAAAGCTGGATTTGAGTGACCCTTTCCCTTGATGAATCTTTCCCTCCCTGAGCTTCTGTTTCCTCCTCTGTAAAAGGGTCCCCTAGCAGTCTCCCAGATTGACTGAGAAATCAGACCTTCTCAGGCCTGGCACATAGTAGGTGCTCATCCAGGATGGGGTTTGTTGGGACAGGGGTGGGTGGATGTTTTGGGGATGTAGCCATTGTAAAAAGGGGCACGAAGGGGCCTCACTCTCTCCAGGCCCCCCATCCTAGGGTGTGAGGGTGAGGGGCCTGGAAGGCATGAGGCCACACACTGTTCCCCCACCCCCAGCCTGTCCAGAGCCCAGTCATCCGCTTCCCTCCCATGACAACCCCCACCTCTGCCTCTGCGATTTTGGTGTTCTCATCCCTGGCTCCAGTCTGTCTGCCGCCACTGGCATCTGGTGGGACTCCGGTTCATTACTTATTTCCTCATACTGTGCCTTTGCCACAAGCTTTTAAAGCAATGCTGACTGCATGCGGAAAGTCACTGAACAGCTAGCTCCTAGACACTTGTGGTGCAGCAGGGAGCTGGACAGTGTCACTCTGTCCTCACAGGGGGCCCCATTCTACAGATGGGGGAAGCTGAGGCCCAGAGGGGTCAAAGGGCTTTCCAAGCCAGGGTCACAGCACTAGGAGGGGAACCCAGGAGAGTTTAGCTGAGTTTTCCATCCCCACCACGCTGGGTGTGATGCTTCTGCACTGCAGGCATTTAGCTCTCTGGCCAGTAGGGCTGGAATACCTTTCCGTATCATAAGGAGCAAAGAACCGGGATTATAAAGGTAAGGGAAACACATACACACACCTTTAAAGGTAGGCAAGCTAACTACATTCTAGTCACAGTGGAAGATCAGGAAGCTGATAGATACTCTGGGAAGAGGTCTCTGAGTAGAATAAAGGGGCATTATCGATTTGTGATGAATTCAAGTTGGGGTGCTTCTCACAGACTCACTGGGGTTCGGATATCAAATTGTCCTTGTTTCTGCTTCTGGAATTGTGGCTGCTGAGCAGAATAGGCTTACATACATTGGCCCTGGTGGCCCCTCTTAGCTCGGTGGCCCTGCTCTCTCATCCCCTGCAGGGAAGAACTCCTACCCCAGGTTGCCCCCTGCCCTGGGGCATGGTCAGGAGATAGAATAGCATGGTAGTGGCAGGGGGCTGGGAGCAGGTGTGTGTATGTGCTACTGTGTATCTGTGCTACTCTCTTTCATTGCCGCAACAGTCCCCAAGGGGTGAGGCTTAGTCTTCCTGTTTTTAAAAATAAGGAAACTGAGGCACAGGGAGCTAGGGTGGTGCAAGAACACATGGACAGGAGTGGTCCGAACCAAGTTCTGCCGTACTCCAAAGCCCAGGCTCTCTCCATGGCATCACAGTGACCCCTGGACCCGGGCTGCATTTTGCAGGTTCAGGGTGTTGCTGGTGCAGCGATGAGGGGGGAGGGTACCTCCTGCCTGCCTGTCCTGAGTCTCTCCTCTAGGCCCACCTTTCCGCAGTGCTGCCTTCCCCCAGCTCCTGACTGACACTGCTACAAGTCAGTCACCTTGGCTCCTGCCATAGAATTCTCCTGTGCCTTTCCCAAAGGAGTCATTCGTTGGTTCGTGTATCCATTCACTCACTCACTTTCTTTTTTTTTTTTTGTAGAGATAGAGTTTTACTTTATCTTCCTCAATAGAGTGCCATGGCATCACACAGCTCACAGCAACCTCCAGCTCTTGGGCTTAAGTGATTCCCTTGCTTCAGCCTCCCAAGTAGCTGGGACTACAGGCGCCCTCCACAACGCCCGGCTATTTTTTTGTTGCAGTTTGGCCAGGGCTGGGTTTGAACTCACCACCCTCACTCACCCGCCCTACCCACTGAGCCACTGGCGCCACCCTCACTCACTCACTTTTTAATTCACTGTCCAACTCACTCATCTACTCCTCATTCATTCTTTCTCATTCATTTACTCCTTTACTTATTCAAGAAACATGTATCAGGGTGGCACCTGTAGCTCAGTGAGTAGGGCGCTGGCCCCATATACCAGGGTGGTGGGTTCAAACCCTGCCCCAGCCAAACTGCAACAGAAAAAAAAAAATAGCCAGGCATTGTGGCGGGCACCTGTAGTTCCAGTTACTTGGGAGGCTGAGGCAAGAGAATCACTTAGGCCCAAGAGCTGGAGGTTGCTGTGAGCTGTGACGCCACAGTACTCTACCGAGGGTGACCAAAAAAAAAAAAAACAAAACAAAACATGTATCAGTTATTTTTGCCATCTTTCCTAGGCATTTAGGAAAAGGAGTGTTTAAGCAATAGGGTTGATAGAGTGCATTAGTGTAATTCAGGGAGCTTTCTGACTGGCAACAGAATGCCAGCAACCTGTGGCCTAAGTCACTTTGCCCAGAGGGCTATTCATCTCAACACTTCTTACCTGAGGAAGTACGTGGTCTGGGCCTCAGCTTCCCTGTCTGTTAAGTGGGTTGACTTCAGAAGGTCCTCAGAGTGCTAGGGCTCTGGGCAACTGCAAAGAATCTACCTCTGGTGCCTGGGACACTCTTGCTGTCCTCCATGAAATGACTTGTCTTCTGCTTTAAGTGCCAGATAGAGAATGGAAATTAAGACCCAAAGGCCTAGTCTGGGGAATAAGTGATATTTTACCCATTTTTCTGACTAAAGTGGGTTTTAGCTTTAGAAAAATCTCAGATCATGCTGTGTGCAGTGGCTCACACCTGTAATCCTAGCACTTTGGAGGCCGAGGCAGGCGGATTGCCGGAGCTTACAGGTTCGAGATCAGCCTGAGCCAGAGTGAGACCTCGTCTCTAAAAATAGCTGGGTGTTGTGGTGGACGCCTGTAGTCCCAGCTATTTGGCACTCTACTGAGGGCAACAAAGTGAGACTCTGTCTCAAAAAAAAAAAAAAAAAATCTCAGATCTTAGCAACAAGAGCAAGACTTTCTGATGAACTGAAAGATAAGATTAGATGTTGTTTACCTGGCACCTAATAAGTGCCCCAGAGGTGTTTCTGCAGTATGACAATCAGCAAAGGGTGGCTTTCTCAGTTTATAGGTAAAGAAACTGAGGCCCAGAAAGGCTCTGTCGTGGCAAGAGATAGTAAGGGTTGCACAAGCCCATGGCCAGAGGCTGGATCCCCTGCTGCCACAGCAGGGGAGGCCCAGCGACAGCAAGGTACACATCTCCCTGCCTGTCCTGTGGCACCCCCAGAGAGGCCCATGAGTGTAATCTGCTTTCATTTTCATTCACTCATTTTCCTCCTGGGTCCCAGCCCACGGGTTGGGGAGACAAGGAGTCACCATGTTCCCTCTTGCAGCACCCCTGCCTCCTTCCCATCAGTTCTTGAGACACCTGCAGTGTTTCCTCCAGCCTCATAGCATCTGCTGTTGGTTCCCGTTTCTCCCGCAGCAGCAGGGAATCCTAAACATAGCAAAGCCTGTTGTCTTGCCACTGCCAATGGAGGGCCTGGAGTCCAAAGACAGACTACTACCTGTTGCAGGCTTGTGGCCACATTACCCTGTTTTTCAGACATGGGAATGGTGACCTTCTCAGGAACGGAGTATCTGCAAGTGACTACTTCCCTGGGTGAGTCCAGGCATGCTAACACCCTGGTGCCGCAGGTTCCTGTGTCCTTCCACAGGCCGAAATCCAGGGAGCTCTGTGCCTGGGAGCCCCCAGACATCCTCTCCTTATGGCCCTACTTCACCCCAAGTGGTCACCACCTAGGGGTGTGAGCTTGTCATGGAGGCCCGGGCAGTTTAAAGATAAAATAATGAAAGCAAGAGGCTGTGACAGGTTGGGCCGGGGTGCTAGAATTCCCTCAGCTTTGAGGAGCCCCCCAGATCATGTCAGGACTTCCCCACCCCATACCTCCTCGGGTGGCCTTGCCCAGCCCTGCCACGGATGCAGGGTATTGGGTTGCTGCTGAGTTGAGTGGTATTGGTGGATACACCTGAAGGCTCACCCAGGGTCCCCCCCTTAGCCTGAAGGCTGAAAATAACTCATTCTGTGCCTGGGCTAGTTGCTTAGCAGCTTCCATGTGCCTACGGCCTCAGTTTCCCCACAGGCTGTGTTTTTTCTTGTGGACCTCAATGCCTGTGTTGTCTCCATTTCCTGGGCCAGCCCAGTGAAAGGAGAGTTCAGACTGGGTGCCAGGTATATGTGAGTCATAGGCACTCAGGTTCTAAATGGTGTGTAGATGAACACAGACGTGTATGTGTGTGTGTGTATGTGTGGTTATTTTTTATTTTTTGCTTCATTGCACTTAAGTCATATTTTCCTGTCTTCTAATCCAAGCCCTAAAAGCGGTTAGTGGTGTAAAATCTCCCATCATCTGATCCACGCTTCTGAAATAAACCAGCTCTCTTGCCGTCATCTTCCCTGAAAAGTACCCCTGCGTCATGCTCTGAGGCCGGCAGGGAGAGGCCTTGCCCACTAAAAACACTTCAAAATAATCCCCCCAGGACCCTGGTTGTCTTCGCTCCCTGAGGGGCTGCTCTGGTTTCTCGGGCTATCATTACTGGAATGCCAGCTGCTCCTCTCATAGCTGTCTGTACAGACCTGCTCTGTCTGTCCTGGGCCATGCAGGCCTCTGCTTAGCTCATCTCACGGAAATATCATTTAAAAAATATTTTCAATTTGTGCTTCCCTCTCTCCTTCACTGTGTCTCCTGGCGTCCCACCACTTGGCACCACTCAATCCATTAAGGCACTGCTGGCTCCTAGACAGTCTGCTGGTGTGTGTCAGTGGCTGGCTGCCCACCAGCGACGGTACCTCTTGGGCTGCTAGTGGCCTTAGGGGCCCTCTGAGGCTGCCCAGCTGTTGGCTTCCTTTAAATTGAGTCCTGTGGTCATTTAAATGCCCCTTAAATGTGGCATGGGAGAAAAACTGAGAGCGCTAGAGGTGGGCAGATTTGTCTCAGCCTCAGGTACTGTGTGACCTTAGACAATCCCTCTCTCGGCTCCATGGGTGCATCAGAGAAGAGGTGCCCACTGCTCCTGGGCATACGAGGAGGGTGGATGCTACTGGTTCATACGAATGGCATAAAGCAGGGGAAAATATGTTTAAAGTATTTTGCAGACCTTTACGAACTTTTGTCTTACATGATTCACACTTCAATTCTTTTAAGTCATCAGAAAGCAACTTGTAGGCTATTAAGTTTCAAGTAAAGCATAACATTAGTTTCATTAGTCCCAAATGGAGTTCTGATGATTTCAGAGCTAAGTTAATAATTCAATGAGTGGGGCCTTTTGTGCCTGAAAAGCAGCAGGATGTCCCATTAAGAGCACAGACTCAGAAATTTTGAACCTCAGTTTGGTCACTTGCTGTGGGATTGACAAGTGGTCCTTGGCTGTAAAACAATATAAGATCATACCTTCCTAGCTCCAAAGGTTGAGCTGGGGATTCATTGAGGTAAACATGAAACACTTCAAACCAGGCCTGGCACAGAGAAGGCACTAAGTAAGTATGGCCTGTTTTGTTGTGATTATTACATTGTTATGTGGCACTAAGTCAGTGGTTCTCAACCTACAGGTCGCGACCCATGGGAACTGTATTAAAGGGTCGTGGCATTGGGAAGGTTGAGAACTACTGCACTAAGTTATGATGTGCAGATGTACAAGTGACATTCATTATCATTCCCTGCTACTGCCATTCTCAGCCAGGGGTAATTTTGGCCTCCAGGGGGCATTTGGCAATGTTTGGAGCATTCGGTTGTCACAGCATGGGGGAGAGGGCACTGCTGGCATCTCATGAGGGTCATGGCCAGGGATGCTGCTAATCATCCTTCAGTGCACAGGACAGCCCCCTACAATGAAGAATTATCTGCCCCAATGTCAACAGTGCCATTTTATTTATTTATTTATTTATTTTTTTTTGAGGCAGAGCCTCAAGCTGTCACCCTGGATAGAGTGCCATGGCATCACAGCTCACAGTAACCTCCAATTCCTGGGCTCAAGCGAGTCTCTTGCCTCTTCCTCCCAAGTAGCTGGGACTACAGGTGCCCGCCGCAACGCCTGACAATTTTTTGGTTGCAGCCATCATTTTTGTTTGGCAGGCACAGGCTGGATTTGAACCCACCAGCTCAGGTGTACGTGGTTGGCACCTTAGCCCGTTGAGCCACAGGCACCGAGCCAACAGTGCCATTTTAAACCTCACCTTAATATAAGCTTTCTGGTAGCACCCCAGGCCTCTCTTTGTATCATTTGCCTTATTATAGTTTTGCATTTATCGGTATGATTATTTACTTATTACCCATCAAGTCTCAAGACTGCCACTTCCTGACATGCGACCTTGGCCTATAGAGGTGCCTTTCACAACCTTCATTCTTCGTCTAAAAATGGGATTGTACATATCTGATAAATGTGGAGTAGAAGTTAAGACCACAGTCTTCAGGGTCAAAACAAACCTGAGTTCAAGTTGTAGCTCTTGCTACTTAATCAGTTTATTTAGGCAAGTTACTGTATGAACCTGTTTCCTCACCTATGAAATGGGTCTAATAATTCTCTTCCTCATTCAGAGGGTTAGTATGGGAATTAAAGGAGCTGGTGGTAAGGATAATCATTGTATTATTATTCTCAAAATCATGGTCTACATGGAGTACATCCCGACCTTGTTGGTGACCCCACATGGTCAGTATAATGGGCACACTGGGGCAGTGCGTGCACTTGGAGAGCTCATCATCTTGTGACTTGGGAGGGCTCTGGCCTGCTGTTCCCTCTCATCCTGATCTCTGATCTCCCTCCCCACACACTTCTTTCAGATCTGTGCCATCATTGGCGGGACCTTCACTGTTGCCGGCATTCTGGACTCGTGCATCTTCACAGCCTCGGAGGCCTGGAAGAAGATCCAGTTGGGCAAGATGCACTGACATCGCACGTAATGGCCAAGGTCACAGGGAGGCCACCGGCCCTGCCTCCAGCACCCTGCCTCTTTTTGCCCTCAGTTTGGCCCAGAATCTGGCTGTGTCCCAAAGAGTGTTTGGGAAGGGGGGAAAGTAGAGGGTGGCTCAAGGTTTTGCAGCTACCTCTTTTCCCTGGGTTTCATTTTAGACAAATTATACTGCCTGAAGTTGTGGTTCCCCTTCCCCGGGGGTGCCCTAAGACGAGAGTCAAGCAAGAGGGACTCCAGAGATACTAGGGACCCCTCCCGGGAGGGCTAGAGTTTCTTCTCTCTTAAGTGAACAGCCCAGAATCCCTATCAACCAGCTTTTAGCCCCTACCTTTAGCCCCATCTTGCAGTCCCCACCATTAGGATACATTAATAATTTGGTTTCTTACCTGGGCAGCCTACCTACCCCAGAAGCACCGGACCTGGGCTTTGAAACAAGGCTACCTGAAGGTACTCCCACCTGGTGCCTTCCATGAAGGATGGTACTACCCAGGCAGGCACCTAAGATTTCACACTATAGCATGGAAACTCTATTCCTGCTCCTTCCCTTCCTACCCATCTTAGAGCCCAGACCTCAAGTCCCTTACCCTCACCCCTTGTTCTTTCAAGAAACAGATGCCCAGTTGTGTAGCAGCAGCGGTAGAGACTTTTAAACCTGCAAGGCGGGGTCACAATTTCCCCTTTTTCTCTTCTCTGCGTTCCTCTGAACCCCCCCACCCCCGCACCAATGTGCCTCAGCCGCTGTGCTGTGTGGCAACAGCATATCTTGGTGGAGGGGCTGGTTCCCACTGCCAAGACCCCCCATCTCTCTGTTAGGATCTGCAGTGGTAGGGGGTGAGAGTTGTGTGACTGGGAGGTCATCCTAGATAGACACAGCTTGTGCACTTATGTCCAGATGGAAAGCATCCTTCCTTGCATCCCTAAAATAATCATGCAGTTTCTCCCAGGTAGTTGCTGTTGATCCCAAGGCCTTAGGTAGGGGAAGCAAAGCAGGCCAACCCTTCTTCTGTCTTTGGACCTCTATCTTCTGGGTTCCCCAGGGATGCACAGCACTTGGACTCCTCTGCAGCCCAGTTGTGGCCCACTTCTCACTGAGCTCTCCCATTGGCTAGTTATATACTGCCCCTGGGGAAGCTCCAATGTCTTCCCACCTGCCTCTGAGAAGGTCCCTACCCTGCTGCCCCCCTCATCCTTCCCCTTTTGTCCTGAAAGGGAGGGGCAATGGTCCAGGCATGAATTCCATCCAGGGAATTTTAGCTATGCCCTCTTGCCCTAGAGAGCTCCACCCATCTGTTTTCCATTTATATCAAGATTGTTTGCATACTTTTGTAATGAAGGGGAATGTCCAGTGGAAGGATTTTTTAAATTATCTATATGGATAGCTCAAGTCTCTCCCATTTGTAATTTTGGTTCTGGATTCCAATTAGAAAAGCTTCTCCTTTTGCATATGAGTTGTCTGGTGTGAGTGTAAATGCATTTGGTTATTTCTGGTATCTGTGGCCACTTGGATAGATATTTCTTTTTTACATTCTGTTCCCCAGTTACAGAAAGGCGTCCCTTTGGCGTGTGAATACGTGTGCCTGTAGAGGGTGGGGCGGGGCGGGAAATGTGTGGCATGCACATGAGTCGAAATTCTACTTTTATGCATTTTTTTAAAAAAAACTCCGAGAACATAGGGGATGTCAGTTTCCTATGGAAGAGACATCTCTGACCTGTTATTCTTATAAGCAAAATCTCAAGGGAAAAAAATGTTTTAGTTCTTTCCCCATTTAGTAGGTTCAAATAGATTAAAAGGCTGATTTTCAGATATATTGCTGTGTGATTCTTTCTACCTTGATTGTGGCTGGATAGCCCTGAGGCTAGAATCACACCCAGACTGAAATTTAACTCCAGAGAAGAGAAGATGGAAATGTTGGAAAGAAGATTCATGAAGATGATCAGAAAGACTCCTTGGATTCAGCCCTTCATTTATTGAATCCCTGCATATTGTTCTTTGATATGCCGCTTTCTAGCTGTGTAGCCTCATTCTAGGTTGTCAGCTTCTTGGTGCCTATTTCCTTGGGTGAAAATGGGGATAGTAATAAAACTATCTCTTAGGACTGTTGTGGAAATAGAATCTAAAAAATGTGCAAAGAAATTGTGTCAGAATGAAGCCGGATGAGGTGGCTCACTCCTGTAATCCTAGCATTCTGGGAGGCCAAGGCAGATGGATAGCTTGAGCTCAGGAGTTTCAGACCAGCCTGAGAAAAAGGGAGGTGCCATCTCTACTAAAAATAGAAAATCTGAGACAAGAGGATCATTAAGCCCAAGAGTTGGAGGTTGCTGTGAGCCATGAAGCTATGGCACTCTACGCAGGGCAATAGCTTGCGGCTCTGTCTCAAAAAAAAAGAAAGAAAGGAAGAAATTGTATCAGAAAGAGATCATGGGTGGCACCTGTGGCTCAAAGGAGTAAGATACCGGCCCCATATGCCAGAGGTGGCGGGTTCAAACCCACCCCTGGCAAAAAACCGCAGTGCGGGGGGGGGAGGAGAGAGAGATCATGTTATGTAAGGAAAGTATTCGTGGTGGATGCTAAGTTTTCAAAAATGGTGGTTAGGCGCCTGTAGTCCCAGCTACTTGGGAGGCAGAGATGGGAGACTCACTTGAGCCCAGGAATTAGAGGTTGCTGTGAGCTGTGATGCCATGGCACTCTCTCCAGGGTGACAGCTTGAGGCTCTGTCTCAAAAAAAAAAAAAAAAACCAACAATTGTTCCATATGAGTATTCCCAAATATAATCTTGAGAACAGGGTTGATATTCTTTTTTTTTTTTGAGACAGAGCC
Source organism: Arctocebus calabarensis (assembly GCA_963573935.1). Lineage (NCBI taxonomy): Eukaryota > Metazoa > Chordata > Mammalia > Primates > Lorisidae > Arctocebus > Arctocebus calabarensis. Next base: position 18,624 of record CAUYON010116497.1, read on the forward strand.
TCAAGCTGTCATCCTGGACAGCGTGCCATGGCATCACAGCTCACAGCAACCTCCAATTCCTGGGCTCAAGCAAGTTTCCTGCCTCCGCCTCCCAAGTAGCTGGGACTATAGGGTCCTGCCACAACTCCCGACCATTTTTTGGTTGCAGCCGTCATTGTTGTTTGGTGGGCCTGGGCTGGTTTCGAACCCGTCAGCTCAGGTATACGTGGCTGGTGCCCTTAGCCCGTTGAGCCACAGGTGCTGAGCCTTTTTTTTAAAGAGACAGAGTCTCACTTTGTTGCCCTTGGTAGAGTGCTATGGCTTCACAGCTCATGGCAACCTCCAGCTCCTGGGCTTAGGCGATTCTCGTCTCAGCCTCTCGAGTAACTGGGACTACAGGTGCCCACCACAACATCCGGCTATTTTTTTGTTGCAGTTCGGCTGGGGCCAGGTTTGAACCCACCACCCTTAGTATAAGGGGCCAGCGCCCTACTCACTGAGCCACAGGTGCTGACCAGGGTTGATATTTTTACACATCTTTGAGCCAAGGGTTCTATAAGTGAAAGGTAATTCATAAATTCTTGATTTTAAAAGGCCTAGCACTTCTTTTTCAACTTAAGCTCAGTCAATAGCCATGAAAAATGGGCTTCCATGGGTCTTTCCCATCTTCCTGTACAGGTTTTCACCAGAACAGCACTAACGTGGGTAAACGCACCAGGGATGAATGTGAGAGGGAATTAGTCTGCAAGAAATCCTTCACCAACCCTCCCCATGCCCGCTCCCATATTCTAATACTTGAGTTATGTGTGTTCCCAAATCTGTTCATGCCAGTCGTGCTCTGTACTGTAATGACATGATTCAATTAAACCAAAGAAATAGGATTTAAATATGAACCTGGTAAAACTAAGTTGAATGCTTTGGAGAGACTTGATAAAGTCACCCCTCCCTCAAAATGCCACTAAATTATATGTGGTCAGAACGACTACAAAAGATTTTGGAGGGAGGAATCCTTGAGGATTCTGCATTCACACTGAAAGTGTGTAATGTTTCGGCTCAGCACCTCTGGCTCAAGTGGCTAAGGTGCCAGCCACATACACCTGAGCTGCTGGGTTCTAATTGAGCCCGGGGTCCGCCAAACAATGAGGGCCGCAACCAAAAAATAGCTGGGCGTTGTGGCGGGTGCCTGTAGTCCCAACTACTTGGGAGGCGGAGGCAGGAGAATCGCTTGAGCTCAGGAGTTGGAGGTTGCTGTGAGCTGTGACCCCACGGCACTCTACCCAGAATGACAGCTTGAGGCTCTGTCTCAAAAAAAAAAAAAAGAAAGTGTGTAAGATTTCACTCCACATTGAATTAAAGAAAATGACAACCGGAACTCTTTGTTTGGTTTATGTAAAGAAATTGAACTCTATGCAAGTTTTTTGTTTTTTTGAGGGAAACACCATGGCTCAGGGTCAAAAGGCTGGCAAATGTGGCCGGGTGTGATGGCTCATACCTGTAATCCTGACATTTTGGAAAGCTGAGGTGGGAGGATTAAATGTATAAAAACTAAGGCAGGAGTTCAAGACCAGCTTGAGCAAAGTAGGACCCTGTCTCTACTAAAACTAGAAAAATTAGCTGGGCATGGTGGTGTGTGCCTATAGTCTCACTCTAGCCCAGATGACAGAGCAAGACTGTCATCAAGAAAAAAAAAAAAAATTTGGTAAACGTGTTTTGTGTTGACATGCAGTATTTAAGGCAGTGATTTTCAACTGATGTGCTGTGAAAAGTTTTAAAGATCATTAAATTATTTTCAATAGAAGTTCCAAGCACAGGTTTCGCACCTGTCATTCAGTGGTTAGGCTGCTGGCCACATACACCGAGGCAGGCAGCTTTGAACCCAACTCAGGCCTGCTAAACAGCAATGACAACTGCAACAAAAAAAATAGCTGGGCGTTGTGGCAGGCGCCGATAGATAGTTTCAGTTACTTGGGAGGCTGAGGCAAGAGAATCACTTAAGCCCAAGAGTTAGAGGTTGCTGTGATATGTGATGCCACGGCACTCTACCAAAGGTGACATAGTGAGATTGTTTCTCAAAAAAAACAAAACAAAAAAAGGCCGGGCTAGGTGGCTCCTGCCTGTAATCCTAGCACTCTGGGAGGTCGAGGCAGGTGGATTGCTTGAATTTGAGACCAGCCTGAGCAAAAACAAGACCCCGTCTCTACTAAAACTAGAAAAACTGAGGCAAGAGGATCACTTGAGCCCTAGGAGGTTGCTGTGAGCTATGATGCCATAGCACTCTACCCAGGATGACAGCTTGAGACTCTCTCAAAAAAAAAAAAGTTTCAAGCACAGTAAGTGTATTCCTTTCTTTGTTTATTATTATTTTTTTTAGAGACCGAGTTTCATTTTGTTGTCAGTGCCATCATAGCTCACAGCGACCTCTAGTTCTTGGGCTTAGACAATTCTCTTGCCTCAGCCTTCCAAGTAGCTGGGACTACAAGCACCTGCCACAATGCCCGGCTATTTTTTGTTGCAGGTTGGCCTGGGCCTGGTTCGAACCAGCCACCCTGGGTTTATGGGGCCGACGCCCTACTCTTTTTTTTTTTTTTTGATCAACACAATTTAAATGTGTCACAGAAGTTTATAGTTTCATATGTGCCATGAGATAAAAAAGGTTGAAAACACTGATTAAAGGGATGGATATCATTTTTATGATTTCTCCTTTCAAGGAACTTTTCCAATTATCTAACCAAATGTGGATTACAGTGATTTCATGTAAGAGGATTGCTAAATCTGGATTGCAGAGCAAGCCCAAAGTAGGGCAGATGATAAGTTGGGTCCAGGCAGAAATGTCTTCTTCTGGGGAGGTGTTGCAAATGAGACATTCTTCGAAAGGTGCTTCAGGAGGAGGGAAGCTAAAGTGCTGCAGCCCACACTGTCTGGGGAGGCAGGTCTCACAGAGCTAGTGAAGCCTAGGAAGAAGTGGGATATAGCAATAAGACTTATGAATGGTAGGTATGGTTAGTTTTTATTACTATATGTTACAAATATATTTCTTTTAATTCTTGCTAGAAGTATTATAATAGGCCACTGGAGGTCACATTCTCTTCTAAGAACCTGGTTCTTTTTTTTTTTCTTTTTTTTTTATTGAGCCAGAGTCTCACTTTGTTACCCTTGGTAGAGTGCTGTAGCGTCACAGCTCACAGCAACCATAAAATCCTGGGCTTAAGCGATTCTCTTGTCTAAGCCTCCTAAGTAGCTGGAGCTACAGCCTCCCCAAAACACCCAGCTTTTTTTTTTTTTTTTTTTTGAGACAGAGCCTCAAGCTGCCACCCTGGATAGAGTGCCGTGGCATCACAGCTCATAGCAACCTCCAATTCCTGGGCTCAAGCGGGTCTCCTGCCTCCACCTCCCAAGTAGCTGGGACTACAGGCGCCTGCCACAATGCCCGGCCATTTTTTGGTTGCAGCCATCGTTGTTGTTTGGCAGGCCCGGGCTGGATTTGAACCCTCCAGCTCAGCTGTATGTGGCTGGCACCTTCCTCTATTGAGCCATAGGCGCCAAGCCCCAGCTATTTTTTTGTTGTAGTTGTCTGTTGCTTTTAGGCAGTCTGGGCTAGGTTCGAACCTGACAGCACCGGTATATGTGGCCAGCACCCTCACCTTTGAGCTACGGGCACTGAGCCAAAAAACCTGGTTCTTAATCCAGAAGATTCCTTAGTTGCTATAGCAGACAAATCCAAGAATGTTAAGACTCTAAACACCCTTTTCCTTCCTCGGCAGTTGTTTCCTGTCAGTTGCATGTAGTGCTGAGGTCATGAACTTTAGGTAGACCACTCATTGGTCACACTGCGTGCCAGGCACTGAGTGATTGCTCTTCAGGTCTTATCTCTCTCAGAGGTGGGTGTTATCTACTCTTTAGATAGGAAGAAACTGAGACTTAGTATCTTATTCCTGGTCACACAGGTGGTGAGGTTGGAATTTAAACCCAGGTCTACTGACTCCACAGTTAGGAAGAATTGTATGCTTCTGCCTGGGTCCCAAGATGGTCTTAACTGTGTTGAATGGAAAAACTGGACATGGAAGTGGTCAGAGCAGGAGGTGCTTTGGTTTGGTTTTGGTTTTCCTTTAAAACAACCTGCAGAGGCTCAGCGCCTGTGGCTCAACGGGCTAAGGCGCCAGCCACATACACCTGAGCTGGTGGGTTCAAATCCAGCCTGGGCCTGCCAAACAACAATGATGGCTGCAACCAAAAAAAATGGCCGGGTGTTGTGGAGGGCGCCTGTAGTCCCAGCTACTTGGGAGGCGGAGGCAGGAGACTCACTTGAGCCCAGGAAATGGAGGTTGCTGTGAGCTGTGATGCCACAGCACTCTATCCAGGGTGACAGCTTGAGGCTCTGTCTCAAAAAAAAAAAAAATAAAATAGGCTCGGCTCCTGTGGCTTAACGGGCTAAAGTACCAGCCATGTACACCTGAGCTGGCAGGTTCGAATCCAGCCCGGGCCCGCCAAACAACAATGACGGCTGCAACCAAAAAGAAAAAAAAATGGCCAGGCGTTGTGGCGGGTGCCTGTAGTTCCAGCTACTTGGGAGGCAGAGGCAGGAGACTCGCTTGAGCCCAAGAATTGGAGTTGCTGTGAGCTGTGATGTCACCGCACTCTATCCAGGGTGACAGCTATTTTCTCAAAAAAAATAAATAAATAAAAATAAATAAAATAAATAAATAAATAAAACAACCTGCAGAGAGAATCTAAATTCAAACTTAACAGGGGTGGCCTTTTTAAAAGTTTTAAAACGCTTAGAATGACATTTTTTTTTTTTTTTTGAGACAGAGCCTCAAGCTATCACCCTAGAAGGAGTGCTGTGGCATCATAGCTCACAGCAGCCTCCAATTCCTAGGCTCAAGTGATTCTCTTGCCTCCCCCTCCCAAGTAGCTGGGACTATAGGTGCCTGCCACAGCGCCCGGCCCATTTTTTGGTTGCAACTGTCATTGTTGTTTGGTGGGCCCAGGCTGAATTCGAACTTGTCAGCTCAGGTATACATGGCTGGTGCCTTAGCCCATTGAGCCACAGGCGCTGAGCCTCTTAGAATGACATTTTAAGTACAGAAATAATACATGCAATAAGCCTATTGGAGGAAAATTATAAAATACTGAAAAGTAAAAATGAGAAAAATTAAACCATAATCTCACCAGAGATAATAATTTTAGTGATGTTTTTCATAAACAAAATGTGCTATTATTTTGTAGTTGATTACAAGTTAGTAGACATCTTTTTATGTTAATACATATAAATTAAACTCTATTATCTTTATCAGCTACAAGATAAATAATAACCATTTTGAGCATTTAAATTCTTTGCTCTGGCTTGGCACCCATAGCTCAGGGGTTAGGGGTCTGGTCACATACAACCCAGGTCTGCTAATGACAACAACAACAACAAATGGCTGGGTGTTGTGGTGGGCACCTGTGTCCGAGCTACTTGGGAGGCTGAGGCAAGAGAATTGCTTAAGCCTAAGAGTTTGAGGTTGCTGTGAGCTGTGATGCCCTGGCACTCTACTGAGGGCAACATAGTGAGGCTCTGTCTCAAAAAAAAAAAAAAAAGAAGAAAGAACCTTGGCCTCTGGCTCGGTGCCCATTTCTCAGTGGTTAGGGTGTCAGCCACATGCGCTGGGGCTGGTGGGTTTGAACCCAGCTAGGGCCTGTTAAAAACAATGACAACAATAAGAAAGAAAATAGCCAGGCCTTGTAGTGGGCACCTGTATTCAGATAACTGCTTCTGAATGTCTGCTTTCATAATGAATTCAGGCATGAGATATTCAGCTTTACAGAGCTTTAGATATGAGTTAAGTAGGCAAGTAAGACTTTGTTTCAAAAAAAATAAAAATAAAAGGGACAATTGTGAGGGTTAACAGATGAAATGAAATAATGTTTGGGCTCAGCGCCTGTGGCTCAAGCAGCTAAGGCACCACCCATGTACACCTGAGCTGGCAGTTCAAATCCAGCCCGGCCCGCCAAACAACAATGACGGCTGCAACCAAAAAATGGCCAGGCATTGTGGCGGGTGCCTGTAGTCCCAGCTACTTAGGAGGCAGAGGCAGGATACTCGCTTGAGCCCAGGAATTGGAGGTTGCTGTGAGCTGTGATGTCACAGCACTCTACCCAGGGTGACAGCTTGAGGCTCTGTCTCAAAATAAATAAATAAATAAAAATAAAAAATTAAAAAATAGAAATAATGTTTGTACATGTGTTAGCACAATGCCTGACAGTAAATGTTCCGCCTATTAAGATTAGCCATTATTGGGGTGGCGACTGTGGCTCAGCGAGTAAGGCGCTGGCCCCATATACTTAAGGTGGCGAATTCAAACCGGGCCCCGGCCAAACTGCAAAACAAAAAAATAGCCGGGTGTTGTGGCAGGCGCCTGTATTCCCAGCTACTCAGAAGGCTGAGGCAAGAGAATTGCCTAAGTCCAAGGAGTCACAGCAGTCTACTGTGGGTTAATAAGTGAGACTCTGTCTCAAAAAAAAAAAAAAAAAGATTAGCCATTATTATTCATTTAATAAATAAACTTCTACCATTTATTAAGTTCTTACTCTGCACTGGGCATTGAGCTAAGCATTCATTTAATCCTGACACCAAACCAGTGAGGTAAGTACTATTATTATTCCCATTTTTCAGATAAGACAACTGAGTAACCGAATGGCGCACATAGCTTAGTGGATAGGGTGCCAGCCACATACACCAAGGCTGGTGGGTTCAAACCCAGCCCAAGCCAGCTAAAATTAACAATGTCAACTGCAATCAAAAAATAGCTAGGTGGTGTGGTGGGTGCCTGTACTCCCAGCTACTTGGGAGGCTGAGGCAAAAGAATCACTTAAGCCCAAGAGTTTGAGGTTGCTGTGAGCTGTGACACCATGACACTGTACCGAGGGCAACATAGTGAGACTCTGTTTCAAAAAAAAAAAAAAGAAAGAAAGAAAGAAAACGGAGTGACCAAGAGGAATATCTTATGCAAAGCCACAGAGCCAGTAACTGGTGGAGATCCAAACCCACACAGATCAGATGCCAGGGCTCATGTACTTCTCCACCATGCAACCCACTGCTGCAGAGAAATAAAAATATTCACTGGGCATTTCCTCTGTGCCAGGTGTTGGGGCTTCTATACCAGTCCCTGTGTATATTTCCAAGGGTGGACATGAGGCAACATAGCCAGTCCCACTAAGTCATTAGAATTCTGGCCTAGGCCTCTTGTCATCTTATCTAGTGATGTCATTGCGCTTGTTTTAATTTTACTGAACCATGTGGCAGGTTAGCCTGATTGCGCAAGTATCCCTGATGATCTTGGTTTCTCAAAATCTGTTTTAGGGCGGTGCCTGTGGCTCAGTGAGTAGGGCGCTGGCCCCATATACCGAGGGTGGCGGGTTCAAACCTGGCCCCGGTCAAACTGCAACAAAAAATAGCTGGGCAATGTGGCAGGCGCCTGTAGTCCCAGCTACTAGGGAGGCTGAGGAAAGAGAATCACCTAAGCCCAAGAGTTAGAGGTTGCTGTGAGCTGTGATGACAGATTTTTTTTTCTACTGGGGTGGGGGGGAAATCTGTCCTCACGTGGCTTTCCTTTGTCTGTAAAGCTCTACACTTCATGGGATTAGGGACCTGATCTTACTCCTCCTCAAATCTCTCTCTCTTTTTTTTGTGGAGACAGTCTCACTATGTCACCCTCAGTAGAGTGCTGTGCTGTCACAGCTCACAGCAACTTCAGCCTCCTAAGTAGCTGGGCCTACAGGCGCCTGTCACGATACCCGGCTATTTTTTTGTTGTAGATGTCATTGTTTAACTGGCCCACGCTGGGTTTGAACCCACCAACCTCGGTGTATGTGGCTGGTGCCTAACCCACTGCGCTATGGGCGGCAAGCCCCCCCCTTTTTTTTTTTAATGTTTTTTTCAGTTTAACTGAATCAAGATCTCTTTAGTCAAACCCTGTACCTGGTTCCTACCAAATAAGTTAATGAGCAAATGAATGAACAGCTCAGTAAATGACTAAGTGAATGACAATACGTGAATGTGCAAGAGAGGAGTGAATGACTCTGCTGTCCAAGGTTCTGCATACAGCCCAGGTGTGGCCATCCTCCAGAGGTCTCCAGCATTGACTGCAGAGGAGCTGGAATAAAACTTAAAATAGAGGGATCGACCCAGAAGGCCTGGTTGAGTGTATTAGTAGATACTAGTACTTAACAATTTCACCACTACATGTCAAGGAACACTAATAAACTGGGAGACAGCATTGGACCTGCCTGAATCTGGCTATTAGACTTTGGGGAAGACAATTTCCTGAGTTTCAGGGTCCCCAACAGTTAACTGTGCGCTCCAAGCACATATTCGGCATCTAGCACAAAGAAGGCCTTCAACAGATATGGAATGAATGAAAGAAAGGGAGGGCTAAAGATAAAGAACGAATAATGCCTTCCGCAGAATAGCCCTTCTAACTTGGAAGACAGAGCGGAGACTCTCAGAGCCCTTTCCCTCCCTTCCCCCCGCTATGGTGCCCAGGGAAGGGAGCTCTTACAAGGTTGGTGTCTCCTGAATCGGGCAGCCCAGACCGAAGACCTTTGATACTCAGGGTCCGCGCAGAGGGCCTCAGCTTGACTAGCCGACGGGTGGCGCCCGCGCCTCCGTGCAGTCTTCGGGGCAGCGGGAGGAAGAGCGCCATAGCCGCCACCGCAGGGAGAGGCGGGGCAGTAGAGCCAGAGGTGGGCGTGGAGGACTGGGAGCAGGACCCGGATGCTATGGGCGGGGCCAGGGGAAAGGGGCGGGGCGGCGGGCTCAAATCCGGGGCTTATCTCAGCCCTGGAGTCCGAAAGAGAATTAAAGAGAGTATCTGAGAGACTCGGGGGCCATTTTGTGAAGAGACGTAGACAGAGCGGTTGCGGCTGAGTCGTCCATCTCGAGCAGTACTCGGCTTCTCCACGGAGAGTCCGGGAGGAGGAGACTCCGAATCGAATCTCTTCTCCCTCCCCGCTTGTGAGATCTTTTTGATTTTCTGCTACATTTTTTCACTTTGTGAAGAACCTTATCATCAAACGCAATGGCTAGCAATGTTACCAACAAGACAGACCCCCGCTCCATGAACTCCCGTGTATTCATTGGGAATCTCAACACTCTTGTGGTGAAGAAGTCTGATGTGGAGGCAATTTTCTCGAAATATGGCAAAATTGTGGGCTGCTCTGTTCACAAGGGTTTTGCCTTTGTTCAGTATGCTAATGAGAGAAATGCCCGGGCTGCTGTAACAGGAGAGGATGGCAGAATGATTGCTGGCCAAGTTTTAGATATTAATCTGGCTTCAGAGCCAAAAGTGAATCGAGGAAAAGCAGGTGTGAAACGATCTGCAGCGGAGATGTACAGGTCAGTGCCAGAACATCCTTCTCTGTCTCCTCTACTCAGCTCCTCTTTTGACTTGGACTATGACTTTCAACGGGATTATTATGACAGGATGTACGGTTTTCCTGCCCGTGTTCCTCTTCCTCCTATTGCTCGGGCTGTGGTGCCCTCAAAACGCCGGCGTGTATCAAGAAACACCTCACGAAGGGGAAAAAGTGGCTTCAATTCTAAGCGTGGACCGCGAGGTTCTTCTTCCAAGTCTGGAAAGTTGAAAGGGAATTACCTTCAGGCCATTAAGAAGGAGTTGACCCAGATAAAACAAAAAGTGGATACTTTGCTGGAAAAAATTGAAAAGGAGCAGAGCAGACAAGCAGCACTAGAGCTAAAGAATGATAAGTCAGAAGAAGAGCAGAGCAGCAGCTCCCTGAAGAAAGATGAGACTAATGTAAAGATGGAGTCTGAGGGGGGTGCTGAGGACTCTGCTGAAGAGGGGGACCTACTGGATGATGATGATAATGAAGACCGCGGAGAAGACCAGGTGAAAACTATGGGAAAGCTGGAGCTAATCGATGATGAAAAAGAGCCTGAGGACGGAGGACTCTTAAGCACATAGTGGGGTTTAGAAATCTTATCCCATTATTTCTTTACCTAGGCGCTTGTGTAGATCACAATTCTCACCAGATGCTCTCTCCCTAATATCTTCACCACATGCTCACTATTGTCCCATCCCTGTCCTTCCCACGTTCATTAATTCATATGGCCTTGCGCCTAGTTCCATTTTCATTTCCTTTGATGCTCCGAGTAGTTTTGTTAAGTCTTACCCTGTAATGTTTTGCTTTTAATTTTGATACCTCTTTATGACTTAATAAAAAGGATATATGATTTGTTTGTTTGTTTGTTTTTTTGTAGAGACAGAGTCTCGCTTTATCGCCCTCGGTAGAGTGCTGTGGCATCACACAGCTCACAGCAACCTCCAACTCCTGGGTTTAAGCTATTCTCTTGCCTCAGCCTCCCGAGTAGCTGGGACTACAGGCGCCCGCCACAATGCCCGGCTATTTTTCTGTTATGCAATTCGCAGAAGCCAGGTTTGAACCGGCCACCTTCAGCATATGGGGCTGGTGCTCTACTCGATGAGCCCCAGGCACTGCCCAAGAGATGTATAGTTTCTAAAAAAAGAGAGAGGATCTGAGAGGTAGAGGTAACACTCGCAGTTCTAGCCCACTTGGCGCATTGCACGTGTTCACATCAGACTTAGAAAGCTTACAATTTGCGTCAGGGAGGATTGAGAAAAAAACCCGAATGTGGGCTCGGCGCCTGTGGCTCAACGGACTAGGGCGCCAGCCACGTACACCTGAGTTGGCAGGTTCGAATCCAGCCCGGGCCCGCCAAATAACAATGACGGCTGCAACCAAATAAATGGCTGGGCGTT
>CAUYON010116499.1:0-10265 GCA_963573935.1 Arctocebus calabarensis
AGGAAGGAAGGAAGGAAGGAAGGAAGGAAGGAAGGAAGAAAGAAAGAAAGAAAGAAAGAAAGAAAGAAAGAAAGAAAGAAAGAAAGAAAGAAAGAAAGAAAGAAAGAAAGAAAGAAAGAAAGAAAGAAAGAAAGAAAGAAATGAGAGGAGAGGAACAGAACGGAATTAGGGTCATTTTTAAGTCCATGATTTATTTGTTTAGTTTCTGCTTGAAAAATCTGTCCAGTACTATCAGAGGGGTGTTAAAATCCCCAACTATTATAGTGAAGGAAGATATACTATTCAGATCATTTAGTGTTCATTTGATAATTTGAGGAACATTCAGGTCAGTTGCATAAGAGTTCATTATTCAAATCACTTCGTGTTGTGTGCTTCCCTTGACGAGCATGTGGTGTCCATTCTTGTCTTTCCTTATTGTTGTTGGTTTGGATACAATTGTATCTACAAATAAGATTGAACCCTGCTTTTCTTTTTTTTTTTTAATTCCATTTGCCTGGATTATTCTTTTCTATCCCTTCTTCCTAAGTCTTACTTTTTCCTTTGAGTTTAGGTATGTTTCTTGAAGACAATAGATAATAAGCATGAGTTTTATATTAAGTCAGCCACCCTGTGTTTCTTTAGGGGTGAATTCAGGTCATTCACATTTATTGAGATAATCAATAGATATGGTGGATTTTTAGTGATCTCCTTCTTCACAGGTCCAGAGTTTATTTTTATTCCTTTCACCATTGTAGAAACTAGAATTTGTTCTTTAATTTCTGGGTGTGTTTACTTTGGTGATTGACCATCATGCTGATCATTACGAAGAATGGATCTGAGTACTTCCTGGAGAGCTAGTCTAGTTATGGCAAATTTCCTCAAAATTTGCATGTCAGTAAATATTTGATTTCTCTATCACAAATAGAACTCAGTTTAGTAGGATACAGGATCCTAGGCTGAAAAACTGGTTTTTTTTAAATGTGAAAGGCCAATGACCATACCCTTGTACCTTGAAAATTTCAGCTGAAAGATTTGCAGTCATCTAATATTTTTTCTCTTTGTAGATAAGACTTTTCTTAAGTCATCATGCTTGCAAAACTTTTTCCTTCATATTGACCTTGGCAAAGTTGATTAACATGTGTCTAGGATATGCTTTATTTGGATTGAGTCATGCTTGGTTTCTGAAACTATCTACTCTCTGAATTTCTGTGTCTCTCACAATGCTTGGGAAATTCTCCACCATAATGTCTTGGAATAGAGCATGAATGCCTTTAGATTCATCCTCTTCTCCTTCAGGAATCCCTTTAATTTGGATGTTTGATCTTTTGGAATGATCACATAACTCTCTCAGGGAATATTCTGTTTTGTCCTTTTTTCTGCTTTTTTGAATGACTGGGATAGTTCAGATGCCTTGCCTTCAATATATGAATTTTTTTCTTCTCCATGTTATCCTTTATTACTGAGGATTTCTACTGTATTTCAAATCTCCTCAAATGACTCTTTCAGTTATTTAAACTCTGCTATACCTTACCTCACTATATCTAGTTCCCTACTGATTTTTGCCTTTAAATTCACTAATTCCTTAAAGAACTTTTGGACTACTTTTTTGATTTCTGTTTCCATCTTCTCCTCAATTCCATTGATCTTATTTGTTATCTATATTTTGAATTCTATTTTTGATATTTAAACAATTTATTTATTATGGATGGTATTTTCTGCTGTATTTCTCTTATAATCTCTTGGAGTAATTGATCTGCTCTGATTTTTAATGTTGTCAGAATTGTTGTTCTGGTTCCTCCCCATGAGTATGTTCAGCTTTTTCTTACAGTAATTACACTATTTTAGTTAAAATTGTATATTCTTCACGAATAGTTGTTGGGAGACAACTTAATTTGGGACCTTTAAGGAGCACCATACAGACCTATTTGTTAACTAAAATTGGTGGGTGATGCCCCAGGAAATGGAGTTAACCACCTATTAGCCAATGAGCTAGAGCATATGCTTGTGGCCCTTCCCCCACAGTCTTCCATGGCTGCAGCATGAGATTCTGTGAAGGTTGGCCTTGCTTAGATAGTGAAACCTGGTTCTGTCCTGGTGTCATCCTGCCCTCTACTCAATTCAAAGCATTTTGTTAGAATCTCTGCTGCACAAAGATGCAAACAACAATAGCCCCACTCCTCACCAGCAATAACTGGAGGAGGGAAATCCATAAACAGACTCGCTGAATTTACGCCTCACTTCTCCATCCCCCTACCAACACAAAGTCAAAGAAGTGATGACCCCACACTTCCAGCCATTGGTGGATGTAGAATAAAAACATGTGGACACTTTTGCCTGAGACTTCCAGTTAAACTTGCTCAGGAAGTGTGAGAAACCTCCACTCTAACAAGTTCAAAGAGTCATCAGGGGTTTCAGGGCACAGACACCTTTGCTTGGAGCTGAGGAAAGGTCTTTTCCAGTGGGAGTGGGAGCCAGGAGAGACCAACCACACTCTATCAAAGTTAGAACTGCATTGCTACTGTTTACTCTGGAAGCAGGCAGTACATCGCTCAGTTCAGCAGCCCATACATTGCAGAGATCTCTCAGGGAACTCACCAAACATTCTAGCCTCTTCAGGGAGCAGATCATCAGAAAATGTGAGAGGGGGAAAGGTGGTCTGCAGGCTCAGGGCTTCAGAGAGAATATTTGTTCACTTTTGTGCCACAGAGATTGAGAAATGGACACAGAGGTGAAAATTCCAAGGTGCAGGAGAACTGGGACTTCCAGACTCTCTCCCATGGGATGAGGTGAGAGGTCCTTTTTTCCATACTGGCTTGGGGAAAGCCTGTGGTCCACCTTTGGTCAATGGTCTCCCATCCCCTTGGCAAAAGTCACCTTCAGAGTAGTCCTCTGTACCTTACATCTGTTATCTTTCTTTCTCTTTCTCAGCTTCACAGTTTGTCTTGTGGGGATTATGTGCATCTTCATTTCTTCTCCTTGTGTTCAACTCCCTACTTTTTACTTCACCAAATTCAGAAAAGCTGGACTGAAGATTCTGGCAAGAATCTGGACAGTAGGGGCAGTGCCTGTGGCTCAGAGAGTAGGGTGCCGGCCCCATATACCAAGGGTGGCAGGTTCAAACCCGGCCCCGGCCAAACTGCATCAAAAAATAGCCAGGCGTTGTGGCAGGCACCTGTAGTCCCAGCTACTCAAGAGGCAGAGGCAAGACAATCGCCTAAACCTAAGAGCTGGAGGTTGCTGTGAGCTGTGACGCCATAGCACTCTACCGAGGGTGATAGAGTGAGACTCTGTCTCTACAAAAAAAGAATCTGGACAGTAGATCTGGCAAAAGCTGCCTCTACTCATCCATCTTGCCCATCTCCTGTAATACGAGTGTTAAAGTCTTCTTTATCTGGCAATATTCTGGACAGCAGATTCTGGCAAAAGCTGCCTCTAGTCATCTATCTTGCCCACCTCCTGTAATACCAGGGTTAAAGTCTTCTGTTTCATTTCTAATTGAGGTTCTATTTTTACTCACTATATCTACAGGTCTATTTATATACTTATATTTTCAAAGAACCAACTATTTGTATCATTTTTTTGGTTTGTTTTCCATTTCATTTAGTTCTGCTATTTATTTTCTTCTGCTGAGAGGAGGGACAAGATGGCTGACTGGCAGCTTCTGAAAGAGGCTCCTGTCCACAGGGAAGTATAATGTCCAGAAAGTAACCAATTAAGCTGAAGACTGGGAGCCCAGCTGAGTGAGAAGTGATAACTGCAGGTCACCTCTGCTGAGGCAAGCTGCAACTCCAAGAAAGCAAGCTTCAGGTACAAAATTCATCTGAAAGGAAAAGTGTCTGTCTCCTCTCACAAGAACGCTGTTTCTTTTTTGTTTTTTGTTTTTGTTTTTTCTCTTTCCCTTTTCTCTTCATTAGCTCCTGTAGGTTTTCTACAGGCGAGCAGTGAATTGAGGACATCTTGTCTCACACCACAGGTGAGAGCTGTTAGAAGTGCATACTACTTCCTCAGAGGGGCCCTGCTGTGACTCTGAACATTCTCTTGCTAGGCAGAAAAATTGAACTAAAGTTTTCCCTGCTATTCTGAACTTCCAGTCCACCTTTCCCCCCTTACATGATGAACCAGAAGACTAACCCCTGCTGAGAAGGTGGAAGGAGGCTCTTGAGCAGGGCCCCCACCCCACTCACCCAGACCAAGCGCCCCTCCTCCTGCCCAGCCAGAGACTCCTGGAGCCGTACCTCTCATGCCCTGCCTCCAGCGTCTTCCCTGCCTCCGTACTTAGGTCCCCTGCATGACCAGAGACTGCTAGAGCCAAGCACTCTCCTTGCCAAAGTCATCAGGCGCCAGGCACTACCAGAACCATTTGCAGCATCCCCTGCCCTGCTACTGGATCCGTGTGCTCTTTGCTCCAGAACTGCTCCCACAGCCAGAACTTCCTGGCTGGGGCAGTCATAGGGGAACTACACAGGGTTACTTCCCACAAAGATCCATCAACAATAGAGTGATCCTGCTGAGGTCTAGTTTTGGAGAGACCCATCCCCAACTCTGAGAACCACCAGAGGAAACCAGAAGTCACTCTACAGGGATACCAGAGCTACAGAGTGGCAGGGGCAAAGGTGTGATGGCTGAGGGAAAAAAGCATTTTCTAGCTTGTTACCCTCAGGATTAGACTGAATTCAAGTGGAACACTCACTAGTGGCTATTGAGTACCCAAGGCAGGCTGGCCTCAGCTCCCCCAGCCAGCTGGTAACAGAGGCTGGGCCGTGTGGGCATCAACCTTCCTTTGACTCTGACAGGCGCTAAGCCCTGGCACATCTGCTTATGGGAGGGAGCAGGACCACAGCCCTGTGGGGTAAACAGTTACTGGGCTTGAAAAAGGAGCAAAGTAGAGAAGAGACTCAGGCCCCTGGTGCAACTCTGATAACGGGTGGGCCTTTCTCATTCCACAGAACACTGGAGTGAGCCAAATTTGAGCAGCCAGTAGACCTCTGCCATCTAGTTGCTAGAGACCTTTCGAGGTCTCCCACTTAAGAGCTCATACTAACTGGATCAACTGGTTTGGAACTCCTAACCTGGACCAATCACTCAAGGACCCTTTTGCGTGGTACCCTGGCTGTATAGTAACAGGAAAGGTTGATTTTCCTCTTCCAGTTGTTGTCCATGGTGGGGGTGTCTTAGTTCTTGTATTTCTCCATATCTAAGGCTTCACCAGATTCACTGATGCACTAGGATTGGACAAGAACCAGCTGAATACAAGACAGAGCCACCCAACCCCACCACACCAAGTAGGTTTACTCAGCCACAGACTGTAATTATGTATGGGTCTTTTTCAAAGCTATTGGGGAAAAAACTGCTTTCATCTGTCCCAGATCCATGACAAAGGGCTGATTAACCACAATTCCAGAAGATCCTAATCGGATTTCATCTTACCTGCCCAGTAAGCCAATGGTGAAAAACAATCATGAGGCAGAATTAACAGAAAAACTCTGCAACATGAATAATCAGAGTAGATCAAGTACCCCAAGGAACAATAAGGCAGACACAGCACAAGATCTCATTCATAAACAAATGGCTGAGATGTCAGAAATTGAGTTCAGAATATCAATAGAAAATAAGATCAACAGAATTGAGGAAAAGATGGAATTAGAATTCCAAGCAGTAATTCAAAAGATGTTGCAAAAATTCAATGAATTCAAAGACAAAATGGCCAAAGATTGTGACACATTGAGGCAAGAATTTGCATCACTCAAAGACTTGAAAAATACAGTAGAATCCCTCAGTAAGAGAATGGAGCAGGCAGAAGAAAGGGTCTCTGACATTGAAGACAAAGCTTTTGAACACTCCCAAAGCCTCAAAGAGGAAAAAAATGTGGAGGAAAAAAACAGATCATTCTCTCAGAGAGCTCTGGGACAATTCAAAGAGATCTAATATTGGCCTTATAGGAATACCTGAAGGCAATGAGGTTGCTGCAAAGATACAGATGTGTTACTTTATGATATAATCAAAGAGACTGTTCCAGACATGCCAAGAGAACCTGAAATTCAGATAGCAGACAGTTTCAGAACACCGAGATGACTCAATGCAAATAATAATTATCATGGACACATTATAATTAACTTCACCAAAGTTAATATGAAGGAGGAAATTCTACAAGCTGTAAGATGTAAGAAAACCATAACCTACAAGGGGAAGAACATTAGAATGATTGTAGATCTTTCTGCTGAAACCTTACAAACTAGAAGACGGTGGTCATTGACCTTTAATCTCCTTAAACAAAATAACTTTCAACCCAGGATCCTGTATCCAGCTAAAATGAGTTTCATCTATGATGGAGAAATTAAATACTTTAATGCCATGCACATGTTGAAGAAATTTGCCATAACTAAACCAGTTCTCCAGGATATTCTCAGATCTACCCTCCATAATGAACAACACAATCCTCCACCAACAAAGTAAACTCACTGAGAAACTTTTGATCAAATTCCAGCTTCCATAATGGCAAAAAGATTAAAAATGTCCACTGGACTTTCGAAAAATGCGATACCCAAAACTCTATCAGGCTTACCAATATTCTCAATTAATGTGAATGACTTAAATTTCTCTCTAAAGAGGCACAGGTTGGCTGACTGGATACAAAAACTCATGCCAGACATCTGCTACATTCAAGAATCTCACATTACCTTAAAAGATAAACATAGACCCAGGGTGAAGGGCTGGTCATCTATAGTTCAGGCAAATGGAAAGTAGAAAAAATCAGAAGTTGCAATTTTATTCACAGATACATTAGGCTTTAAACCAATAAAAGTAAGGAAAGATAATGATGGTCATTTCTTATTTGTTAAGAGCAACACTCAACATGATGAGATTTCAGTTATCAACATTTAATAACCCAACCAGAATGTGCCTCAATTTATAAGTGAAACTCTAACTGACATGAGCAACTTGATTTGCTCCAACATTATAATTATCAGGGACTTTAACACTCCTTTGGTAGTGTTAGATAGATCCACCAAAAAGAAGTTAAGCAAAGAAATTTTAGACTTAAACTTAACCATTCAATATTTTAATCTAGCAGACATCTATAGAACATTTCATTTTAACAAAACTGAATACAAATTTTTCTCATCAGACCATGGATCATCCTCCAAAATTGATCACATCTTAGGTCTCAAATCAAATCTAAGCTCAGCAAATTTAAAACAATAGAAATCATTCCTTGTAATTTCTTAGACCATCATGGAATAAAAGTTGAACTTAGTAACAATAGGAATCTGCATATGCATGCAAAAACATGGAAATTAAATAACCTTATGCTAAATGATAGCTCAGTCATAGATGAGATCAAGAAGGAAATTACAAAATTGCTGGAACAAAATAATAATTGAAGACACGAACTAACAGAAGCTCTGGGACACTGCAAAGGCAGTCCTAAGAGGAAAATTTATAGCATTGCAAGCCTTCCTCAAGAGAACAGAAAGAGAGGAAGTCAACAACTTAAGGAAACATCTCAAGCAACTGGAAAAGGAAGAACTTTCCAACCCTAAACCCAGCAGAAGAAAAGAAATAACTAAAATTAGAACAGAACTAAATGAAATTGAAAAAAAAATCATACAACAAATCAACCAATCAAAGACTTGGTTTTTTGAAAAAGTCAATAAAGTAGATGAACCTTTGGCAAACCTAACCAGAAGTAGAAGAGTAAAATCCCTAATTTCATTAATCAGAAATGATAAAGGTCAAATAACAACAGACCCCCTCAGAAATTCAACAAATCCCTAATGAATACTACATACAACTGTTTTTTCAGAAGTATGAAAATCTGAAGTAAATAGATCAATAGTTGGAAACATGGCACCCTCATAGACTTAGCCAGAAAGAAGTGGATATGTTGAACAAACCTATAACAAGTTCTGAAATAGCATCAACTATAAGAAATATGTCGAAAAAGAAAACCCCAGGCCCAGATGGCTTCACAACAGAATTCTACCAAACCCTTAAAGAGGAAGTAATACCTATATTACTTAACCTTTTCCAAAACATAGAAAAAAAGGAATATATCCCAACACATTCTATGAAGCAAATATCATCCTGATACCCAAACCAGGAAAAGACACAACAAGAAAAGAAAATTATAGACCAATGTCTCTAAATGAATATTGATGCAAAAATATTCAATAAGATCCTAGCAAACAAAATTCAATAAGACATCAAACAAATTATACACCACGACCAGGTGGGTTTCATCCCAGGATCCCAAGGATGGTTCAATAAACATAAATCCATAAATATAATACATCACATAAACAAATTAAAAAACAAAGACCATATGATTATCTCAATTGATGAAGAAAAAGCTTTTGACAATATCCAGCATCCCTTCTTGATCAGAACACTTAAGAAAATAGGTATTGAAGGAAGATTTTTTAAACTGATAGAGGCTACAGTAAACCCACAGCCAACATTATTTTGAATGCAGTAAAATTGAAATCATTTCCACTCACATCAGGAACCAGGCAAGGATGCCCACTGTCTCCACTGCTTTTTAACATTGTAATGGAAGTCTTAGCCACTGCAATCAGGCAAGAGAAGGCAATCAAGGGGATACAAATAGGACCAGAGGAGATCAAACTCTGACTCTTCACAGACACTGATTATATGTCTGGAAAACCCCAGGGAATCAACTACAAAACTCCTATAAGTGATTAAGGAATATAGCAACGTCTCAGGATACAAAATTAACACTCACAAATCTGTAGCCTTTATATATACCAACAATAGTCAAAGAGGAAAAAAAAAATCAAGGACTCTATTCCCTTTACAATAGTGACAAAGAAGATGAAATATCTGGGAGTGTATCTAACTAAGGACGTGTAAGATCTCTATCAAGAGAACTATGAAACTCTGGGAAAAGAAATAGCTGAAGATGTTAACAAATGGAAAAATATGCCATGATGATGGTTGGGAAGAAACAACATTGTTAAAATGTCTATACTTCCCAAAGCAATCTACAGATTTAATGCAATCCCTGTAAAAGTGCCTCTGTCATACTTTAGAGATCTGGAAAAATTAGCACTTCGTTTTATACGGAAACAGAAAAATCCTCAAACAGCCAAGACATTACTCAGAAATAAAAACAAATCAAGAGGTAGTCACTTTTCCAGACTTCAGACTATACTATAAATCTATAGTGATAAAAACAGCACGGTATTGGCACAAAAATAGAGAGGTAGTTTTGAGGAACAGAATTGGAAACCAAGAGATGAACCCAGACACTTATGGTCATTTGATCTTTG
Organism: Arctocebus calabarensis; assembly: GCA_963573935.1. Classification (NCBI taxonomy): domain Eukaryota; kingdom Metazoa; phylum Chordata; class Mammalia; order Primates; family Lorisidae; genus Arctocebus; species Arctocebus calabarensis. The sequence continues at coordinate 9,270 of CAUYON010116499.1, forward strand.
ATAAGTGTATCAAAAATATAAATTGGGGGAAAGAATCCCTATCTAACAAATGGTGCTGGGTGCATTGGCTGACGACCTGTAAAAGACTAAAACTGGACCCACACCTTTCTCTTCTAACAAAAATTGACTCTCACTGGTTAAAGGACTTAAAATTAAGTAATGAAACTATAAAAATTCTTGGAAAGAGAGTGCAGGGAAAACACTTGAAAAAAATTGTCCTGGGAGAATACTTTATGAGGAGGACACCCTGGGCAATTGAAACAACATCAAAAATACATTACTGGGATCTTATCAAATTAAAAAGCTTCTGCACTGCCAAGAACACAGTAAGTAAAGCAAGTTGACAGCCCTCAGAAAGGGAGAGGATTTTTTCAGGTTATATTTCTGACAAAGGCCTAGTAAGCAGAATCCACAGAGAACTCAATCTTATTAATAAGAAAAGAACAAGTGGTCCCATTTCATTGTGGGCAAGAGACATGAACAGAAGCTTCTCCGAAGAAGACAGACGCATGGTCTACAGACACATGAAAAAATGCTCATCATCATTAATCATCAGTGAAATGCAAACCAAAACCACTTTGAGATATCATTGAACTCCAGTAAGAGTAGCCCACATCACAAAATCCCAAAACTATAGATGTTGGCGTGGAAGTGAAGAAAAGGGAACACTTCTGCACTGCTGGTGGAAATGCAAGCTAGTACGTTCCTTTTGGAAAGAAGTTTGGAGAACACTTAGGGGATCTAAACGTAGACCTGCCATTTGATCCTGCAATTCCTCTACTAGGTGTATATCTAAAAGATCAAAAATCACTTATTACTAAGAGAAAAACAAGTGATCACATTTCCTTGTGGGCGAGAGATGTGAACAGAGGCTTCTTTGAAGAAGACAGGTGCATAATCTACAGACACATGAAAAAATGCTCATTATCTTTAATCATCAGAGAAATGAAAACCAAAACCACTTTGAGATGCCTTATAACTCCAGTAAGAGTAACC
>CAUYON010116501.1:0-24891 GCA_963573935.1 Arctocebus calabarensis
CCCAAGGCTGGTTCAATATACGTAAATCCATAAATGTAATTCAGCACATAAACAAATTAAAAAACAAAGACCATATGATTCTCTCCATTGATGCAGAGAAAGCTTTTGATAATATCCAGCATCCCTTCATGATCAGAACACGTAAGAAAATTGGCATAGAAGGGACATTTCTTAAACTAATAGAGGCCATCTACAGCAAACCCACAGCCAATATTGTATTGAATGGAGTTAAACTGAAATCATTTCCACTTAGATCAAGAACCAGGTAAGGTTGCCCATCCTGCAACACCCAGCTATTTTTAGAAATGGGGGTCTCACTGTTGCTCAGGTTGTTCTTGAACTCAGGAGCTCAGGCAATCTGCTTACCTTGGCCTCCCACAGTGTGGGATTGCAGGCATGACCCACCACTCCTGGCCACTCCCTGAGTTTAAATTGATCTACAAAGCTATAGTGATCAAAACAACATAGTATTGCCATAAAAACAAACACATAGATAAACAGAATAGAATAATTTACCAGAAATAAACACAAGCATATTCAGTCAACTAATTTTCAACAAAGGCACCAAGGAGACACAAAGGCAAAATAATAATCTTCTCATGAAGTTGAGTTTAGTATTGAGAAAACTGGACATCTGGATACTTATCTTATACCATCCACAGAAATCAACTCTAAAAAAATTAAATATTAAAATGTAAGACCCAAATCTGTAAGTCTACTAGAAGAAAATATAGAAGGAAAATTCTATGCTACTGGTCTGAGAAATCATTCTTTGGACATGACCTCAAAAGGACAAACAACAAAAGCAAAAATAAACAAGTGGAACTACATCACACTATTTATTTTGCATAGCAAAAGAAACAATGAACAAAACAAAATGGCTTCTTATGGATTGGGAGGAAGCATTTGTGAACTATGTGATAAGAGACTCAAAATACATAGGAATTCAAACAACTCAATAGCAAAGACTGTTATGAATAATCCAATGCAAAAATGGGTAAAGGAACCTGAAAATGCCTTTCTCCAAGAAAACATAAAAATGGCCAATGGGATTATGAAAACGTACTCAACATCACTAAGCATCAGAGAAATGCAAGTCAAAATCACAATGCATTATTTTCTTGCACCTGTTAAAATGGATATTATCAAAAAGACAGGATAACAAGTATTGGCAAGGGTGTGGAGAATAAATGCACTCTTGTCCTTTATTGTTGGGAAAGTATATTGGTGTAGCCTTTATGCAAAGCTGTGTGGTGATACCTAAAGAAATTAAAAATGAAAAAAAAAAGAAATTAAAAATGAAACTACCAGGTGACCTGTAACTCCGTCTTTTTGATATACCTAAAAGAAATAAAATCCCTATCTTGCAAAACCATCTACATGCTCATCTTCATTGCAGCATTATTCATAATAGCCAAAACATAGAAACAACCAGAGTATTTATCAATGGATGAAAGGATAAAGAAATGGGATGGGGTGTATACACACACACACACACACAATAAAGTATTATTCTGCCATAAAAAGAAGATCCTGCTATTTGAGACAACATGAATGAACCCAGATGACATTATACTAAGTTAAATAAGCCAAAGGAAAAAAAATTTTCTCTCTCTTTCTCTCTTCTTATATGAAATAAGAAAATCCACAGAAACAAAAACTAGATCAGTGGTACCAATAGTGGATGGAGATATAGGTCAAAGTGTACAAAGTTGTAGTTAGGTAGGATGAATAAAGATCTAATATGTAGCATTAGAACTTTAGTCAATAATATTACATTATATATTGGAAATGTGCTAAGGGAGTAGACTTTAGGTACTTTTACCACACACAAAAAATAAAGATAGCTATGTGAGATAATGGATATCTTCATTTGCTTGAATGTAGTAATCATCTCATTATGTATATGGATATCAAAACATCATGCTGTAAACTTTAAATTTATACAATAAAAAAAAAACCCGTGTAAACTATGAGTTGAGTGAGGAGACATTAGCCAAACTAGAAACATCATATTTCATAGAAGAAAAGACAGACATATTTGACAAAATGAAAATTTTAATATTCATTAGAAATGCTAACAGAGAACAGATTCTGAAGAAGTCTTAAAATTATGAAAATCACACCAAAAGCCCAATAGAAAAATGGTTTGCCTAAGGATTGAAGAGATAATTCATAATAGTGGAAGTGAGGTTGGACAGTGAAACTCAGGAATAGGTTACTACCCTCATGATAATCAAGAAATTAAAAATTAAAGCAACAATAAAATATCACTTTATAAAAATTAGACAGAAAAATACCAGAAGGATCTAACTGTGCTTGGGTTTGCTCTGAAGTAGATTCTAGACAAGGATCTGTGTGCAAGATCCTTGCAAGGTTTATCTGGAAGGTAATCATGGAGAGGCAGAGTGAGGCAATAGAAAGAATGGAGAAAGGAGAAAGCTGAATGAAAGGGTTAATTATACACACACACACACACACATATATATTATACCTGTGTGCAGTTGAGGCTCAGTTCTATCAGGACAGACTAAAATTCAAGGGAATTTTTCCCAGAATTGTTCTCTGTAAAGAAAGGAGACTGGGGCATTAATCAATGAAAGGGCCACCCAGCATTTTTGAGTTTCTTGTGCACACAAGTGCAAGTCAAGAAAACTCTCACCATCATCCAAGGCACTGAAGACCTCAGGGTAGAAAGTAAAGACTTGAAGCAAGCACTTGTAGCAGAAGATAATCACCTTAAAGTTATTTGGCACCTGCAAATAATACTCATTCAAGGCATGGATTAATTCCAAGACAGCCCCGTTCAAGCATGGGTTGGTAGAAACATCCGAGAGTGCTGAGGAGTGCCAACAAGTCTAATGGAAATAAACAATCCACAATAAAACCTAGATTTGGTACAGAGTACCTGATGTATTTTCCCTGAGCTATCCGTAACAACTAATCCTGGCAGAGATTGTGTAAAATGGGTATGTTCTGATCCATTGCCAGAGGAAACATGTACCATTACAGCCTTTTAGAAATCGACTTGATAACATCAATTATGACTATTCCTTTTCACGCAAAGATGAAGAATGGGTGTAAAATCCCCTCTGAAATCTGTCTTATAGAAATAAAGTCACAAGTATGTAAAGATAAATGTAAAATGATGTTATTACAGTGTTATGCAAAATAGAGACCAATGAACAGAGTGACTAGAATACAGAAAGAGTTAAATGATTTTATGTTTATAGTCTTTGAAGAGGATCTTAATATCTAGAGGAAATTATGATCTTCTTTATATAAATAAATCAAAATCCAAAGTATAATGTTCTTTGGTGTTATGAAAGTTTTAATATAATTACCTGCTTACAAAAAGCAGACTGATGGGGTCAGAGGAACAATGGTGGGAGGCAAAAACCTGAGGGGAAGAAGGTAAGCAATAAAGTGGAGTGGTGCCCTGGACCTGTAAGAAAAAGTCTTCTGATGTTATGGAGACTTTTCAAATATATGCTTACTTAGAATATATATGAACCTCTTTCTTTGTCTCCACCAGGGAATCCTTAATTTACCCATGAATTGTCTCAACGAATTTAAACAGCCAAAAATGGCTTCACTTTTGGCAAGGGTTAAAAATGAACACTAAGCATAAGTACAGGGGATGTGCATCATATCCCAAAAGAAATGGTAGCCCCATTAACTATTGTCTTCTAATTTCTGGTCATTTGTCATCTTTCCTCAAATCCCTCTAATTCTCACCATTACTACTTCAGCATGATATTTTTGATGATAACTTTTGATTTCTATAAACATAACCAAGTATTTTGGCTCCAGAAAGAACCAACAAAGAGACACAAAATGGAAAAGACAGAGAAATCACAACAGTAAATGTTATGAGATCCCCTATTCAAAGCCCAGGAGAGAAAGAAATAATAGGGCTGACAAGCAAGGATTCACCTCTGACCATGTGTGATTTATGTTCTCTCTGTGGTAACATACATCTCAAGCATTCTCACTGGGGCAAAGGAGTGCTTCTTTCTCTCTTGAAATAAAAAGACTATGATTTATCCTGGTTGGTTGTGCACTCAACCATCCACAAGGTAGAGGGACATGTCTCTCAAAAAGTTCTACAATGTGTACATATCATTTACTGTCCTTCAGATGCATAAGTAAAAGCTGAAATCACTGTGAACTACTGTCAAAAGGTTATCAATTCCCCTAAAGTTACTTTATTCCTTATAGTTATTTGATGTGTATCTCCTAGCTATGTGACCTGAAGCAAAGATTCTTCCTTGTGCTTTAGTTGCCTCATCTGTGCAATGGATCTGATAAGGGCACATGGTAGGAATGTTATGTGAGGTAAATAAGATACACTTTGAAACACCTAGCACAGTACCTGAAACATGGCATTCAGTCAATAAAGTTATATTTCAAAGTCAAAGAATTCAGAGAAATGCCTTTTGATATGAGTGTATGTTTTTCATATTATCTGCAACAAAGGATATCTCCCTCACCCTTGGCTCCCATCCCACCCCAAGTTAGTGTGGACTAACTTTTGTACTGTATTGCTTGAAAGTCGTGATCAAGTCAAATTGCTCTAAAAATTCCAAAATATAAGCTTCTAATATCTACACACATGTCATTGCAGAGCAGTAATGCTAGGACTAGCATCCATCCATAAGCCACGCTTTGAGTCACACTTAAATAGAACGCCATCACTGTCTCACAAGATCCTAAGGTTAAAATGAGGAATTGTCTTTAATTTAAATTCTTTGACATGATCTCCTTAGAGTAGATGGGACTATAGTGTACATAAGCAAAATTAAATAGATAAATTTTGATATGTGCACATTCAAGTAAATATATTCACTTTGTCTTTTGAGGTAAAAAAGGAATTTTGATAGCCAGAATCATCAAAGATTATATATCAGTAAGGTATCAAGAATTGTTAAAAACTCTTCAAATTTATGTACATCCACTCCACTTTAAAGTGTCAATTCCTCTATCAGGACAAAGCAAATAGCTGAAGTTCTATACGTGGCAGTGTAATGCCAGGGAAAAAATCAGCAGACTACAGTAAATTGCATCATTTATCAAAACAGATGATAATAATTCTGCAATAGACCTGCACTTGACACAGGCACATAACTTATTACCAATCCCCAGTTATCAGAACATGCATAGAAAAGTATTTTCAAAAGCACTTACCATTTATTCACAGTGTTTTGAAGTATGAGAAAAGCTAAATTCCTAGGCAGTTGGTATATACGTCAAGCCAAGTACACTTAAAAATCACAAAGGAATAGTTTTGACTTCTAACAGGAAAATAATAGTCAATAATTAATTCTACAATTACTTTTTATGTATTCTAGTACAAAAGTAATATTTTGATCCATAAATTGCATATAAATTACTACTTCTGATAAAAATGTAGCCAGTTGATTTTATTAGTTTTAACTTAACTGTTTCTTAGAAAATAAAACCACCAATGAAGTTCATACCTATTATGTTTTGAAAATTTAAATTATGGGGGCAGCACCTGTGGCTCAGCGAGTAGGGTACCAGACCCATATACCGAAGGTGGCGGGTAGCCCGGCCTCAGCTGAACTGCAAAACAAAAAATAGCAGGGTGTTGTGGCGGGTGCCTGTAGTCCCAGCTACTTGGGAGGCTTAGTCCCAGCTACTTGGGAGGCAGAGGCAAGAGAATCACCTAAGCTCAGGAGTTAGAAGTTGCTGTGAGCTGTGTGACAACATGGAACTCTACAGAGGGCAATCGAGTGAGACTCTATCTCCAAAAAAAAAAAAAAGAAAGAAAGAAAGAAAAGAAATTTTTGGAGTGCCGCCTGTGGCTCAAAGGAGTAAGGCGCCGGCCCCATATGCCAGAGATGGTGGGTTCATACCCAGCCCCAGCCAAAAAAAGAAAAAGAAAAAGAAAATTTAAATTACGGTACTGACTTCAAAGAAATTAAGAAATATATTATTGATCTTCTTAAGTAGTTTCCTACCTATGAAGTGCAAACTTAAATTATTATCCTGCTAATGATGATATATATTACTTTATGAATGGTGTGTTAGATATTCTTAGAAGAATCAAGTTGAAAAGTTTTAAAATGTCACCCAATTAAATCTTCAACATTGTTAGTCAGTGCTTTTGAGTAACAAGAAAGCTCATATCTCTGGGGTTAGGGAAATAAAAATTGCAAGCTCAATGAGTCATATCCCTAAAGGGTGTCCACCCTTTGGAATTCCCTGTGCCACACTGGAAGAAGAAAAGTTGTCTTGGGCTACACATTAAATACACAAACACTAAGAAAAGCTGATGACCACAAAAAAAAAAAGGTCTGAGCATAATTTTCAGGACATCTGCCACCAAAGATAAGTAAAAAAATCCTCACATAATCTGCATGCAACCTGCTAGCTGCAGGTTGAATACCTCCCCTCAACCAAAATATAGGAACCACAATGTGCTGATAAGCATCTAGCAACGCTAAAATTCTCACATATTTCTCATGAAAATGAAAATGAAACAGACATTTTAAAAAATAGCTTAGCAATGCCTGATAGTCACTTACCACATGATCTGATAATTCTACAGCTAGGTATTTTCCCAAAAGAAACAAGAACATACGTCAGATTGGAGAATTAGTACCATATGTAGTTGTGAATGGGTAATAACCATGGTATACAGCTGACACCAATAGCACTAAGAAGGTCTTAGCTTTGTTGAAATAAACAACACAGTATTGTTTTTAATTTTTAAATTCTGTTTTCCTAATTTATGAATAAGTTGCATGTTTTGAAATATACAAATAGATAAGGAGTAAATTGAGCTAATTAACAGACCTTGCATAGTTATTTTTCTGATGAGAACACTTAAATCTACTCAAAATTTTTCAAAAATACATTATAATTTATTAACTATGGTCACTATGTTGCACAACAGAGCTCTTAAACCTATTCCTCCTATCTCTCTGAAATTTTGTGTCCTTTGAATATCTCCCAAACACCCCAAACCACCACCACCCAAGGCTCTGGTAACCATCATTCTACTTCCTACTTCTATAAGTTTAACTTTTTGAGATTTCATACATAAGTGAGGTTACATGGTATTTGTTGTTCCGTCTGGCTTATTTCATTTAATTTAATGTTCTCCAGATTTATCCATGTTCTGATAAATGACAGGATTTCCTTTTTATAGCCAAATAGTATTCTATCGTGTATTTATACCACATTTTCATTTTTCATTCATCCACTGATAGACACTTAGTTTGATCTGCTATTTTAGCTATTTTCAATAACACTTCAATGAGCATGAGAAGACAGTTATCTCTTTCACATATTGATTTCATTTCCTTTGTATAGATACCCGATAATGGGAATGCTGTATCTTATGGTAGTTTGATTTTTAATTTCTTGAGAAATATACTGTTTTTCATGACTGTACTAATTTACATTCCCATCAACAATGTGCAAGTGTTACCCTTTCTCCTTATCTTCACCAATGTTTATCTTTTATCTTTTACCTAATAGTCATTCTAATAGGTGTGAAGTGATAATTCATTATGGTTTGAATTTGCATTCCCTCAGTGATTAATGATGTATAGCATTTTTTCCCTGTACCTATTGGCCGTTTGTACATCTTCTCTGGGGAAATGTCTGTACATGTCCTTGGTCCATTTGTTAATTGGGCTATTTCTTTTGTTGATATTGAGTTATGTAAATTCTTTACATATTATGGATGCTTATTTCACATCAGATTTATGGTTTGCAAATATTTTCTTTCATTCAACAGGATGTCTCTTCAGTCTATCAATTGTTGCATAGCAGAAGATTTTTTTTTTTTTAGTTTAATTCCATTTGTCTATTTTTTCTTCTTCTTGCCTGGCCTTTTGCAAAAGTCATTGCCCAGGCTTGGTACCTGGCGGGTTTGAACCCTGCCCAGGTCTGCTAAATAACAATGACAACTGCAACAAAAAAATAGCCAGGTATTGTGGTGGGTGCCTGTAGTCCCAGCTACTTGGGAGGCTGAGGCAAGAGAATCGCTTAAGCCCAAGAGTTAGATGTTGATGTGAGCTGTGATACCACAGCACTCTACCAAGAGCAAAATAGTGAGACTGTGTCTCAAAAAAAAAAAAAAAAAAAAAAAGTCGTTGCCCAGACCAAAACCTTGGATTTTCCCCTGTTTTCTTATAGTAGTTTTATAACTTGGGGTCTTAGTTTCAATTCTTTAATTAATTTGAGTTAATTTTGTATATAGTATGAGATAACAGTCTTATTTCATTCTTTTGTATATAGATATATAGTTGCATCAATGACATTTATTGAAGAGACTGTCCTTCTCCCTTTGTATATTTTTGCCACATTTTTCAAAAAAATCAGTTATTCACAAATTCATGAATTTATTTCTGGGCTCTCTATTCTATCTCATCAATCTATGTATCTACTTCTATGCCAGTAACATGCTGTTTTGATTACTGCTGTTTTGTAGTATATTTTGAAATCAAATAATGATATCTTAGCTTTGCTCTCTTTGTTCAAGATTATTTTACCTCTTCAGGGTCATTTGTGGTTTCATGTGAATTTTGAGACTGCATTTTTGTGTAACATTTTAAAAAACCTACTCTTAGTTTCATTGATATTTTCTATTATTTTTCTAATCTATTGCATTCATTTCTTCTCTGATCTTTATTATTTCTTTCTCCCTCTACCCCAGGGACAAGGAAAGATTTTAATAGATGGAAAAAAGGATACAGCATAATCAGGTGTCAGCTCAGCTCCCACAGTTACAAAAGGCCTTATCAGTAAAGCTGAAATGGGGCAGTGAGCCTGGAATACCACCTGGGGCTCTTCTTTAGTGCAGGTCAGGATTATGAGGTATCCTTAGGGCCAGAATTATAGACCTATCCTTAGTACTGACCACAATATAGGCAAGGTGTTTCTAGGAACTCCAACCTTGAGGCACTCCTGAAGTCGAGAAGAGGGTGGAGGGGTTCCTGGGTTCTGATCTGATTTTCTAAAATGGCTGCACTCTCTGTCATGGTTATAAGAATTTCTTTTTCACAATTCCCCACTTTTTATTTTAAGGAATGGGGGTGCAGAAATCTTTCAAAACTGCTTCTTACAGTTTGGTAGCAAACTCCCAGCTTGTTTAGCATTATAGGGGAAATTATTGTGGTTAGGAAGGTTTTGGTGTTGTTTTGAGAGAGCCTCTTTTAGAAGAAGGACCTGGGTGTTGTGTTGTTGGGTTAAACAGTCAACAGTGTTCTGAATGAATTGAATTGCAGTTCTTATAAGGAGCAGACCTAGGAAGACACAAAGTAATAAAAGTAAAAGAGTGATTAAAGGTAAGACCCAAAGGGAGCTAGCTTTATGAGTCAAACCAAGATTATCAGCTGTTTTCTCCTTGTCTTCGGAGGTTGGCAACCCATTCAGCTAATTTCTTGGCCAGATCTCAGAGGAGTCAGGCTGAGTGACATAGAAGCAGCATTCTTCACCTAGGAAGAAATATAAGCCTCCTTTTTCTGCAGTGAGAAGGTTCAAACCACATCTGTTTTGAAGAGTCATAGTTGCCAAGGAATCTATTTTGTCCTGTAGTTAAAAAATGTAGGTAAGACCCCAAACCCCTAAGTCCTGTCTTGATCCCTGTAGCTCCCCCAGAGTAGTGAAGAGTGGTTTTTAAAATGGGGGCTCTTTTGGAGATGTGTTTTTATTAGAATGGGTAGAGATTGATCAGAAGGGGCCATGTTAATATTAGGACACAGATAGGTGAGAGTACAGGTGCCCATCCAATTGTTGGTAGGCTAGAACGTTTTATTTTCCGTACAATTTTAACATTTCAAATAAGCCTAGTATGTCTCTTTTAGAATTTAAATGTAATCTTTAAAAAAATATAAAGTAAAAAAGATTGAATTTCAAAGGAATTTAGGGGCAGTATAGCAGGTTATGAAAGCATGCTGGAACTTGAAACCAGGTCTTGGGTGGTCAAAGATTTGAAAGACACACCACCAACAAACACTAAAGAGAGAAGCATCAAACAGACACTAAAATAGATGAGGGCAGGCTGGTGTAAACCCCTGGCTTAGAACCATTCCCTGTAACAGGAGTGACTACATCCAGTAGGAAAAAGCACAGAGAAAAGCCTCAGTTTCCACCTTGTTGGGCCACTGATCACCCATCTTCCAAAAAGAACCCTTCAAAACACACTGGGGAGTACCCCAGCCACAGTCTCTCAATTGGGTCCTCTCTTCTGAGTAGACAGGACCACCAGGATGAAATAGAAAGAGACACACTATGTTAAAACACTCAGGGTTCAGGGTTTATTGAAAGACACAGAAAAGCTCTACAAAGTTAAGCCAAAGCTCATCTGTAGAAGAATGGCAGAAACAGCTCACCACTCCCTGCTCAAACTCTTACTTCTTATATATTCTATAAACTACATTATTCTATTGTGACATTCTGTCTTTTAATCTTTATTTTTCATCTTAACTGCTCCCTGTAGGGTGGTCAGTACTGGCACCATCTGACCTGCGGTTCCACCTGCCTGCCTCTAGATAAGTTCCTCCCTATGTTGAAATACCAATTTTCTCTTGCTTGGATGCTCTATACTTTATTCTGTTAATTTTTAGCATCAGGGCTGCTTCCTCCTTTTCAAAGAGTCCCCTTCAGTTATACGGGTATAACTGATAAAAAAAAAAAAAGGTGGGGGGGGTTAAGGAGATATTGAGGTTGATTAAGGAGATGTGAAAGATAATTATATTGGGCTGATAATGTAGAGCAATATGAGGGTCTCAGACTTTAGGACTGACTTGACCTACAGACTCTGGGAGAGACATTTCTGTAGATATGGAACAGGCCTTAGAGAAGAGTAACAGAAGTGTGGGAAGCTGAGAGGGATCATCAGTTTGGGGTGATGGGTATAAAATAAAACTGGCTGTGAATCTAGAAAGAACATCTTAGCCAAGCAGTGGAGGCATGTAGGAATTACTAGGAAAGAGTGGGAAAATGTCAGGCGTCTAACTGACAGGTTAGAGGCGAAGTTTTAAGTGGTGTAGAAGAGATTCCAACTATCCCAGCTATAGAAATGGAAGAGGAGAATAGTGGTACTAAAAAATCAGGCAGCACCAAGCATGTGGCCCCCATCCAGGAGGAAAAATATTCTCTTACTGGCAACAAAAGACAAACCCAGGGCTCTGTGAGTGAGATGATAATGGTGGGGACCTGAGAGTTTGGGCCCCTTCAGTCTTCAGTAGCTAGTCCCAGGAGTTCAGGTAGTTCAAATCCTGGCTTAGTCACTATCTTAGAAGGGGTGGTTCCAGGCCTTGCAGCCTAGGGACATTCATCCTTATAGTTACCTTGAGCACCACAGACTAGGCAGGGTCTGAGTGGAGCTCAAGAATTAGGGCTGTAGCAGGCCCAGTGTCCCTGTTTGCCACACCTATAGCAAGGACCTGGAGGCTATGATGAAGGAGGTGAGTGTTCACTTGCCTGGTAAAGCCCTTCCTCTGTCCCTGAAGAGCAGAGACCAGCATCTGGCATCTAGCCTGCTTAGTCTTGGCCACCTGCTCCTCATGTTATTATAGACCTTAAAATTTAACAAATTCCTTTTGTGTAGTCTGGGTGTCTTGGTCTTTGACTTTCTAAAGCTTTTGCTTATATTGAGGCTGATTGAGAGATAAAGCAGGTGCTTAAGTGAGCCTTCCAGCCTCAGATTCAGAGGCAAGGTGGTTATTTTTTATGAGGGTTTCAGTTAGGGTATCTGTGAAGGCTGAGGCTACAGGCTAAATATTGGATTTTCCTCAGGAGTGGTGGTAGAGGAAAGCACTAAGTAAATGTCCTGCCAAAAGAGGTCATAGGATTGAGTTAATATTGGATTTTTTTTTAATTGGGTAGGGTGATTTGAAAAGGATCCTAGGCACTTTTCAATTTAGGATAAAGCTCCTAGTTTAAAGGGGACATAGACTCCAATAATACCCTTAGCTCCCACTTCTTCAGCTTCCAGAGGCTGTCCCCAAGAGGGTGTGGGGTCGGGGGAGAAAAGGAGAAAGGGAATCAGGTGGAAACAAGGTTCAGGAAGTAGAAAGGCATAAGGTTGGGAGACAGAATGGTCAGTGGGGTAGAAGTTCAAGTCAGAGGTGGAAAGTGGACGTGGCTACTGTTCATTGAGCAGGAGAGTTTGAAAGGTGCTGCAGGTCTGGCAGAGCAAAGGATAACTCTGAAGGAAGAAAAAATCTTGAAGAAAAGGAAGAAAAAGCTTGAAGATAGGGTACCCCAGACCACTTGCCATTGTGAATTATAAAATTTTTAAGATTTCTGAGAATGTTTCAATTGAAAGTGTCAATTTTAGGCTACTGGTTTCCATTGTCTACTTTGCACTGGGGCCAGCTAGTGCTGTAGGAATGATCTGATGTCTCCTTTTAAACTCAGGCTGCCTAGGTTTTTGATAAGACAATACAGTGGCAGGTTTGAGGAGGGAACTTAGTAGCAACAACCATGGCATCTGAGGTAAGAAGGAGGAATGGGAAGAAAACTCACCAGCGGGGGAGTCAGGCATCCCTATGTGACCCCTGGAGCTGAGAGGACAAAATCCAGAGAATCCCAACCCTGTCCCTCAGGTGTCCCCAAGGGAAGGTGTTGGGAGGATTGGGACACTGAACCCAGATCCCGGGTGAAGTCCCCACCTGGTGCTAGAATTTTGGGGGGGAGTCAAAGAACAGAGAAGGAAATGAATGGAGGAGGATCGGAGATCCCAGAGGAGGAGGAGACCCTTTTTCCAGCTTACTAAGTCCTAAGAAATTAGTGTGCGGTGGTGGTCAGAAGAGGGCGTGGACAAGGATATAGGGTAGTCCCTGGGCTAGTTTCACTGCCTCCTTTCCCAGCCACTGCACCATGAAAATGAGAAGCTCTGGCATAGAACTTGTTAAGGGTCTACAAGAAAGAAGAGGAGGCCAGTCCAGGGACAAGGAAAGACTTTAATAGAGGGGAAAAGTAGAATAGAGACTGTCAGGGGTCATGGTGTGCAAATCCCAACCTGGTTTGAAAGCCAGCTGGGAAATGATGATGAGAAAAAATAATCTAGCCAGTTTAAAACCCATACTTTGAAAATGCCTGGAGAAAGGCATACATTATCTCAGGCCAAACAGCAGACTGGGACAATGCAACAATTCTCTGGCTTCTTCAGAAGGCTTTTATTGATTTCTAACAAAAGCATATATGCAAAATGCAAAAAAATGCCCAAAGATAGGGTTAAAAGAATGCCAGGTCCCCAGGAAGACTGGAACTCTGGAATAGAGTTGCTACCAAACAACCCATAGCATAGCATATTTACAAAGGGAGGCGGGGACCAAGTCTGTCCCTACAGGAGAAGTAAGCAGGTTCCCTAATATAATTACAGACCAGGAGTTCAAATGACTTAGCCCCATCTCACCTGTTGACTCATGCTGCACAGGGGTAGTCAGCCCTGTCCTGGTGCCTTAGGGCTCTTTTCATATTCCACGGTTTTGATGAGGCCCCAGGGATCACGTGTCTGCACACCTTCCCCTGAATTGAGGCAGGGGGCCTCACTGAGAAGTCAACCTATCTACCTCCCACAAGAGACTGACTGGGTATCAGCTCTTTATTATTTTCTTCTTTCTACTAATTTCAGGGTTATTTTATTTCTCTATTTCTATTTCTTTGGTGGGTAATGTTAGACAGTTGCCTTGAGAACTTTCTTCTATTTTGCTGTAAGCATCTAATGTCATAAATTTCCCTATTGGCACTGCTTTTTTGTGTATCCTGTGAGTTTTGGTTAAAATTTTCCTTTTAATTTTTTTCATTGACCCATTGTTCATGCAGGAGTATGCTGTTTAATATCCATGTGAATTTGTCCATAAGTTCAATCTTTTAAATATTTTAATAATTTATGGTTTCATACCATTGTGGTTAGAAAAGATACATGATATAACTTCAATATTCTTAAATGTGTTAAGACTTGTTTTGTGGCCTAATATATAATCTGTGCTGGAAAGAGTTCTATGTGTGCTTGAGAAGAATGTTTTCTCTTCTGCTGCTTTATAGAATATTCTGTTAGGTCCATTTGGTCTAAACTATAGTTTAACTCCAATGTGTTTTTAATTATTTTCTACTGGGATGATTTTTCTATTGCTAAAAGTGGTGCACTAAAGTCTCATGCTATTATTGTATTGCAGTTTTTCTCTTCCCTCAGCTCTATTAATATTTACTTTATATATTTAGACATAACATTTTTTGGTGTACACATATTTACAATTGTTATAGCCTCTTATTGAATTGATCCCTTAATCACTATAATTTTTTTGTCTCATTTTAGTCTTTTTCTTAAAGTCAATTTTATCTGATATAGCTATTTCTGCTTGTTTCTTTTTTTTTATTTTCATAGGCTATCTTTTTTTACCCCTTAACTTTCTATTTATGTGTGCCCTTATAGGCAGCATGCAGTTGTGTTTTGTTTTTTAATCCATTAGACCATTATGTGTATTTTGATTCAATAATTTAAGCTATTTATATTTAAAGTTTAATTAATAGGTAAGAACTTACTATTTCTATTTTAAGGTTTAATTAATAGGTAATAACTTCCTGCTGCTATTTTGTTAATTGTTTTCTGGCTGCTTTTAAGTTCTTTTGTTTTCTCTTCCTTTCTTGCTGTTTTATTTTGTAAGTAATTTTCTCTATTGATACTCTTTGATGTCTTACTATTTATTTGTTGTGTATCTACTACAGGTTTTTGCTTTGTGGTTAACATGAAGCTTATGCAAAATGTCTTATAGTTATAACAGGTTATTTAAGCTGATAACAATGGAAGTTTAGTCATGTACAAAAAAAAAAAACCCTACCACCTTGCACTTTTACTTCAATTTCTCTTCATGCTCTGAACCTTGAGGTCATAATTTACATTTTTTATATTGCATATCCCTTAACAAATTATTGAAGGTATTATTATTTTCAATAGTTTTCTCTCTGTTTTCATACTAAAGATATAATGATTTACATATCATCATATAACTAGTGTGTTTTATACTATCATTTTTTTTTGTTACTAATTAGCATTTTTACCCTTCGGCATGAATAATTCTCTTTAGCATTTCTTATAAGACAGATCTTGTGGTGATGAACTACCCCAACTTGTTTGTCTGGGATTCTTTTACTTTCCTGAATTTATGAATGGCAAATTTATCAGGTACTGTATTGTTGGGTGACAGAATTTTTTTCCTTCAGCTCTATGAATACATTAACCCACTCCTGAGCCTCACACTGAACAGCCTAGGAGCCTATGTCTATGTGTGCCAACATGGTGCCAAATGTGCCAATCTGGCATTACAACAGCCTAGAGTATTTTGAATTGACTTGGCTCTGGCCTTGTGTGAATCCTGGGGTGGGCCTAAATCTTAAGCTGCAGGAACTGGCCTATTGCTGGATGGATGTGGAGCTTATAACTGCACAGCTTGGCCTAGAGGCTGGATCCCTGGATGCTGGCCATATGACTAGGGCCACAGTGGTTGTCCTAGTTCTGTGATAGGCCTAAAACCTGGGGTTATGAGTGTCAGCCAGGTACTAGGTGCCACTGGGACTAGTGTGACCCTTGGTCAGGTCCAAAGCCTGGTATCACTGGGGTAGGCCTGAAGCCGTGTCCCCAGATCTAGCCTGTTACTGAGGATGGTTTGGAGCTTGCAGACACTGAGGTTAGCCCTGTGGTAAGGCAGACCACAGATTGAGTTTACTACACAGGCCTGGGGCCTGGGGCTATGATCAAGTTTGGGTGAAAGGGTGAATGTGGAGACTCAATCTGTAGGTGTTGGTCTGGAGCCTGGAGCCATGGGGGCCTGCTCAGTGCTAGGTTTTCGTAGGGCACCTGGTGTTGGGGTCCAAGGCAAAGTCTGGTGCTTGCTTTCCTTTTCTTCCCCAAAGCTGAAATTATCTCACTCCACACTGTGCAGCCTGGGGTTGGGGGAAGGGTGATACAGTTAATGTAAAACTGTCATTCCTGTCCTCTTCAATTCATCTTTCTTTTTTATTTCTGTGCTACATCCAGGTGTTGTGATCTCTCCCTAGTTCCCTTAGCTCTTGTGAAGGTATTTTCATGCATGGGCAGTTGTTCAAATTGATGTTTCAATGGGGTGATGAGAGCTGGAAAGTCTGATTTTCCATTTTCTCTTCCCTTTCTCCTATCAATGCAATTCTAAACCAATTTCAGGCAAAAGCTGTTACAACTTGAAAATTAGCAGTAGGTGTTTGCAGATACAGACATGTCAAGAAAATGAAGGCCTATGTTCACAACACAATGATCTAAAACAAAATCTTTGTAGGATTCTTTTAATTACAAAGAAAATAAGTGAGAAAATCCGTATGCTAAACATTATCCTTTAAGAAACACATATTTGTAGTTCAAATATCAACATAATATGAACATTCATTTATTTAAGTAATAAATATATTTTTTGTCAGGATAATGTAAACTATACAAGTTCAAATTTACTTCATCAAACATATATGGTGCAAAACTAGATAATAAGGCCCTTTGAACAAACATTTCTTCACAATAACCATACAAATGGATCTTCAGAGCACCAACTTTATGGATGATCTATTATTTAGTGATATTCATATGCTAAAAACCTTTTTTGTTAATACTTAATCCTATGAAATTACCCTTGGATCTTTTTCAAAAGCTCCATGATAAAGCACTCTTTATATTTTATCTTTACCAAAAATATCCAACTTGATCACCCACATTATTTAGTAACATTGAAAACTTCCAAAAGCAAAATCTTAGAGCACAATTTGCCATCTGGTTCTTATTCCAAGGAGGACTGGTTATGTATTAATTCTAAGTTTATATCACTAGGCAAGAATATATTTTAAAGAGGAAAGAAAATATTTAATAAATACATACTGGTTTCCAGGGTGGGGAATAGGGTGATATAAGGAAGGCATTTTACTAGGGCATAAAATTTTTTGAAAGGTATTCCAAATAAAAAAGCAACTCAGTTTTCAAGATAAATAATATGATAATACAGTATTTTGAAAAATCAAAATTGATACAAAAATTTGTGACAAAGAAAGTATAAAATGTTAAATAAACACAGAGTCCTGCACTAGCATGAGTTACTTCACTTGTCTGATTATTTACTCGTTGAAGAAAAATACCTGAAAGGCTTACAGGGAAAAATAAATCATCCCATTACTTGGGTCATTATACCTTATTTCATGGAGTCAGGTATCATGACCTCAACCGGGGAGCTGTCAGAAGAAAGATCTTAAAGTATGGATAGAACCTAACTTCTATAGCCAGCCTCACCAGGAATAAAAATACGATTTCATAAATGCCAAAATTCATATTCCATCAGCCTGTTACCCCAACTAGGTAGTGCAGAATTTCAACATTTTGCAATAAACCTGTAATGATAGCTCATGTGTAGTCAGGAAAAGAAGTTTCTTGGAGGCTACCTTACAAAGTCTTAAAATTAAGTTTGTGAACTTGCCATCATGTGTTTACACTGAGAGCATTGTACAATTTGGTAAGGGTTCATAGCCTTGGTTTACCAGAATGTTCATGTCGATGTGTGGTGGTGTCTTACTGAGTGGAGTTCTTTATTGTTGTTGCATATTTTTGTGTCTGTTGTGAGAATGTTAGAGTTAAATTAAAGCAGTGAACAAAAATTCATAAATTTCTCATGAAACTTGGCAAGAATGGAAATGAAATCAGTTTATGGATATGATGCCAGGGAGAAAATGGTCATGGCAAATAGATAAAACATTTTTCTGAATGCAGAGAAAGCATCACTGATGAAGAGAGGCCAGGATAGCCAGTAATGTGGAGAACTGATCAAAACCTTGCAAAAATTTGTCAAATTGTATATCAAAATCACCAGCTGATTGAGAGAAGCGTAGATGACAAAGGAAATATCACTAGAGAAACAGGGAAATCTTCACTGAAAATCTTTCTTGGCCCACAACTCATGGCTCTTACATTACAATAATGCAGCAGCTCACACAGCATTGTCTGGGAAGGAGGTTTTAGGCAGTAAATGAATAGCTATATGGAACACTCTCCCTGAGTACCTGGTCTGGTCCCCACTGACTTTTTTTCTTTACCCAAAGATAAGGAAATATTAAAAGGAAGACATTTTGATGATATTCAAGACATTGTATGATGACAGTTCTGATGGCCATTCCAGAAAAAGAGGTTCAAAATTGCTAGGTTCTGGTATTGCTGCATACCTTCCCAAGGGGGGTACTTCAAAGGTGACTATAATAATATTTAGCAATGATGTATGCAGCACTTTTTCTAGCATGAGTTTGTGAACTTAATTCACATACTAAATTATCTTTCAACAAATGGTGATCATCTGTCTCTCATACTTCACATACGTGCCTGCAGGTGGCACTGGGGTCATGCAGAGGCAGCTTTCTTAACCTAGGAGTGATTTTAAAACAGCACTTCTCAAGGAAGCTCTAATAACATGAATGTTCATTCTAGAAATATGGGATTGTGGATCACATGACAGCTATACTCTAGCTGCCCAAACTTAGCCGCGCATTCTGTGCTGAGTCAATCTTGGTATTTCTTTATCTATAGCAAAGAACAATGAGACCTTCAGAGAGTGACTTGTGTTGGGTGAACACAAGGTCTGAATTGGATTCTTTCTGTTTCTTATTTAGTATCCTTCCTGCTGAGATAGACATTTTCTATTAGGGTTAATGGAGAAGCTAACTTGCCTCAGAGAGGTATTGAAAGGAGCAGTCCTCATGATGAACATCAAGATTGGCAAAACACTATGAATGAAAACCAATTCTCCTCAGCATATTAGGTGTAAAACTGAGGCCATCATTCCAAATAATTCAGCTTCTTTTACCTCAATTACACACATAATTATTAGGATTGTTTGTATCATCATTAAAGAGGCATTTTGGGTTAGGATACACTGGTTTGGCAGTTACAAATTTAAAGGAGTTGAAGGAATTTGAATAAGTTCCTGCATCCCTTAACTTCCTGATGGAATTGCATTGAAATTCCTCTATATTACTGATCATCCTATTCTCATAGGATTGAGGACGGAGAGTCTTCATTCCAGGTGTGTTTTTATGCATTCTTGGAGCCTCTATTCCTCTCAGCCACAGTTTCCTAGGCTCATACTTTCTTGAAGTTTGTTGTTTGGTAGAAGCCATCACCTACAATGAGTCTTTCTATTTTTTCACTGATAAATAGACATCCTCAAGGCTCTCCTATATCTGTATTGTTTATGTATTCATTCAATAAATTCAATGAATGCCGATTATGTGTCAGACACTGTAAAATAAGTTTATGGCAGCCAACAAGGCAAGGTGTTTCTGCTGTCATGGACTACACATTTGCAGAAATAGAGGTACTTTCTCTATTTCTATGTGGCTACTATGACTTTCCCTTCAGAGATCAGTGTCTTGTATAAATAATGCATAGTACCACCATTATTTCTCTATCACTCCATAGCCCACTGCATTCCAGCTTTAATTCCCACACAATCTCATCATATCATCAAAATTGTTCACATGTTTTGTTTAATCCAAATATCTGTTTTAGTGTGTATGTATTGTTATTCATTTTTCTTTCTCTTGGCCTCTCTTCAGTACTTACTTAGTGCAAGGGTCATTATGAACATTTTGAGACACACTGTTTCGGTCCATTATTTCACTTCCAAGAAATACAGTCAACAGCATCCTTGTCTGATTCACCTGTGTAAGTTTCAACTTGCTTAGCTTCTTGGTTTTACTGGGAGGGCTTCATTTCTTTCCATTCATACAGATTTAATGTTTCTTGATTTTTGTGTATCTGAAGATTTTCATATGATCCACATTATTGGTCATTCCATAATCTTGGAAACTAGGTTCCTGTTTCCAAGAATCATCTTCTTCTCTTTTCCTCCAGCATCACTGGTTGTTGTTGATATCCCTTCTGGTCTCCGGCTCCTTTATACCATTCATTTCATCCCTTACAAATTATGATTCATTAAAATACATTTTGGATTAAATTTTATTCATTCTTTTCAAAATGTCTTCATCCAGTTCTTCAACTTTAATTATATACTGAAAAGCACTGTATAAATGCCATATATATACACACAGAGATACATAGATACAGAAATCCATCTTGAATTCAGATTTACATTTAATTCTGAACTCAGTTTTCCCAACTTCCCTAACTAATGTATTTATTTGGGTTATATAAGCATCTTAATTGCAAACTAAATACATTTTTCCTGCTGAACTGCTTCTGTCCCTTCTCATTTGCCACCATTCACCATGATTTTCATTCAGAAAGTGGCATTACCCACTACAAGCCAGAATATGGACATCTCCTTCTGAGTCATTCTCATGTCACTAAGTCTTGTTCCTTCCTTAAAATCTTGACCTTTTCCTCTTCTCTATCCTCCCTGCCCCCACATGATTTCAGGCCATGCTCTTTTCTAGTCCAAATTCCTATAAGAGACTCTGGTCTCTTTTCCTCTAATATTATTCTCTCCTAACTTCTCTTCTCCACAATGTTTTTAGAGTAATACTTTATGAAGGCAAACCTGATGATGCTTATTCCTTTGTTTGAAACACTTCAAATATTTGTCCCATGATGTATATTATCTTAGCAGGACACATAAGGCTCTTCCCATATGACCCTCAACTTACCTGCTCAGCACTGAACATTAGGGGTCTTCAAAAGGTCCGTGTAAAATGTGTATTATAAAAATCATCCACTTGTATTTTAAAAAATTTTGTACTAGAATTATTTGTTACAAAATGTCTAAACAGGATCTAGTTTGAGGCACTAAAAAGGATAAGACATCAATTTGAAAGTTCCCCTGTCAGACAAACATGAATTCCGTTAAAGTTAATGCAAAAACAAATATCACATTTAGGGTGAAGCTTGGGCAGAAGAATGGTAAAAATCATTAATGCTTTACAAAAAGTTTATGGGGTCTATGCCCCCCCAAGAAATTGTTAGTTTACAAATGGATAACTCATTTTAACAAGGGATAAGATGGTGCTTAAAATGAAGCCTGTAGTGTTAGACTATATCAATTTATGAAGAAAAATTAATCTTTTGTACTCTAATTGAAGAAAACTAATGACTAACAGCAGAAATAATAACTAGCATCTCCATTGGCTCAGTTTACACAATTATGTCTGAAAAATTATAGTTAAGCAAATTTTCCGCACATGGGGTGCCAAACCATTGTGCAAAAGTGTAATTATAAAGACGTTTATTGCATACTGTTGAAATAACAGAGAAAACAATACAAAAATTGGTCACATAAATTATGGTATATCCATATAAAGAACATGCTGAAACTATTAAAATTACAAGGCTTGTGTTTATGTTTGACATAGAAATTCAGCCATACTGCCTGTGCTGTTAAATGAAAAAGGTTATAAGCTAGCATGCTTCATACAAAATCATAATTTTGTGTAATTGAATGGAAAATATTTGACTTTTTGTTTCATAGGCCTCATTATGATTTGAACTTCTCACAATGATCATTCATTTCTTTTGTAATAAATAAAAATAATTATTTATACTTTTATGCACAGTCTTCCTCAACCCAACACAAGCACATCTCTTTCCTCCTATTGCCCTACTTATTTTCAGTTTAACAATTGCAAACTATGATTTTTAAGGCTCTGTCATTAGCATTTTGTTCAAGATTTTCTCAGCTTAGGATGCTCCTTGCCCCAGTCTTGACCTTTTTCCATCTGTTCATTTTCCAAGATCCATTTCTAGAAGTTTCTTCTTATCAGTCTATCTGTAATCAATCATCTATGTCTTTCAATTCTTATGGTACACATACTTCCAGCCTGCCCTACGGTTTTTAGCCTGAGCTCCATGGTCCATATCTCCTGCGAATGGGCTTCCCTAAATTCATGCACCCTAGGAAATATTAATAGTAAAGAAATTTTGGTATATGCATATATGCATTTCTTTAGGGCGAATCCTTAGCTCTCATCAGATTTTCAAAAAAACAGAAACATCAGACATTTGCCCATATATGTTTAATTTCTTTTCTTTCTTTCTTTCTTTTTTTTTTTTGAGAGAGCCTCAAGCTGTGCCCCTGGATAGAGTGCTGTGGCATCACAGCTCACAGCAACCTCCAACCCCTGGGCTCAAGCAATTCTCCTGAATCCATCTCCCAAGTAGATGGGACTACAGGCACCAGCCACAACGCCTGGCTATTTTTCTTTTTTTTTTTTTTTGGTTGTAGTTGTCATTGTTGTTTGGCAGGCCTGGGCTGGATTTGAACCCGCCAACTCAGGTGTATGTGGCTGGTGCCTTAGCCACTTGAGCCACAGGCACTGAGCCAATATATGTTTAATTTCTTAATGCATAATGTTCACCTTTATATTTCTTCTGTTATTTTCTCAAAATGCCAGTTAAATCTTAAATTATTACTTACTTTTATACACATTTGTTTTTTTCCCTCCCCAAACATTTTACAAGGAAATTTGAGATTTTTTTAATCCCTGAGTAAACTCGCACAGTTCAACACACATAGTAAGAAGTGAAAAAACATGTGTCAATTTGATGAGCATTTGAATCCATAAGAATATGTGTAGCCTATAATGCAAATGCAAATTAATAAGACTCAAAGATTAAAGGAAAAATATCCAAGAGGGAAAGTACCAAAATAGAAACTTTGTCCTCATTTCTGAAATAGAGGTTCTTCAAGGTCTTGCTGACCATTGATAGTCAAGTGACTTATCATTAAGACAAAGAAAATACAAAAATGCTGTGAGCTGTGTGATTCCATGGCACTCTACCAAGGGCAATAAAGTGAGACTCTGTCTCTACAAAAAAAAGAAAAGGAAGAAAACACAAAAATACCTGGACAGGATGAAATAGGATGAGAAACTTTCTCATACAATGGTATATATTTAGAATAAAACCAAAGTTTTTCTGCAGGTATATTCTAAAAATAAATCATAAAGCAGGTCAATACAAGCACAAATGAAAGAAAAACCTGTATCATTGGATATTTGACATTTTATTTAAAATACAATATTTTCTGTAAAAAATTAAGCACACAGTGAAGGATCAGACGTTGATATGCACTTGTTCAACATAATTTCACTGATTATAAAAAACTTACTCAATCTCCAGAGAGCAGAATTTTATAGTCCCTACTGAATGTTTGGAATTTGGGAACACTGGGCAAATCACTTAGTGCTGCCAAATTTCATTTATCATAATAAGTGAGAGGCTGATAGAATAGGAGAGAGACCAAGAAGTAGACCCATACTCCTGTGTCAGGAGACAGACCCATTCTCAAACTTAATTGTTAGGGTATGTAGGGGTAAGAACAAAATTATAGGTTAAAAATGGTCACATGTTGAAGGAAAAAACATAATAAAAATTTAAACTGAACAAAATTTTTTAATTAAAATCAATATAATGGAGAGGGTGGAGCAAGATGGTGGACTACAAACATCTCTTTACTAGCCACATGGAGTGAGGCAGGGTAAAGAAAACTCCAACCAGCTTTGTGTGGGGGAACCAAACCAAGGACATCACTCTGGGTGCACAGTGAAGCAGTGGTGGACTATGGAGTAAACAAGGAGGTCCGGAGCTAAGGAAAATCAGCACAAAAGGCAAGTACTTGGGAATGGGCAAGGGCTTGCTAGCCCTACTGTGGAGGACTGGAGACAGGAAAGGGCTATCCTACAGATTTTTTATTTTTAACTAAACTCTCTGGAACTACCTTAAAAGGCTTAAATGAGTGAGTGGATTGGAATAGCACCCAGCAGCCAAGATTGAATACCAGATGGAATAGATTTGCCATCAGCTTGGGTACTAGTTGGCCACTGGAATTGTGGGAAGGTCAAGTGGGAGAAATGGTCCACAGGGTCCTAGTGCACAGTCAGCTTTGGCACACCTGTTGAGCTCTGGCATCCATCCTTGGAACAAGTTGAGTGGAACCCCTCCCCCCCCAGGAAGTCAATTCTGTTGCCAGGGAGCACTGTGTGATGTGCCACCTAAGGAATTTGAGAAGAACTTTACGACCCCAATCCCATGGGGACTGAATGCTGATGGAGAGACCAGGCTCTGATTGAGAGTAACTAAGTCAGGAAGTTAGGACCTGAACTCCTCTGCAACTAGAGGTGACTTTTGACCCTAATTTTTCAGTGCAAAACCAGCAAGTCTTCTCTCTCTCCTAATACCACTGCACCACCTGGCTTCCAGAAAAATATTGACAGAGAGAAAGAGTGAGTTGTATGTTTATATATTTGCCTTATGGGAATACTGGAAGGTGATGGGGTTGCTGCAAAAGATACAAATGCTTTACTTCATGAAATAATCAAAGAGAATTTTCTAGACATACCAATAGATTCTGAAAGTCAGATAGCAGACAGTTTCAGAACACCAGCATGACTCAACTCAAATAGAAATTCTCATAGACACATTAACTTCACCAAAGTTAATATGAAGAAGAAAATTCTGTAAGCTGTAAGACATACAGCCTACAAGGGGAAGAACATTAGAATGACAGCAAATCTCTCTGCTGAAAACTTTTAAGCTAGAAGAGGGTGGTCATCAACCTTTAATCTCCTTAAACAAAATAACTTCCAACCCAGGATCCTGTATCCAGCTAAAATGAGTTTCATCTATGATGGAGAAATTAAATACTTTAATGACATTCACATCTTGAAGAAATTTGCCACAACTAAACCTGCTCTCCAGTATATTCTCAGAACTATCCTCCATAAGAAACAACACAATCCTGCACCACCAAAGTAAACTCACTCAGAAACTTTTGATCAAATTCCAACTTCTATAGTGGCAAAAGGATTAAAAATGTCCACTGGACTTTCGAAAAACTCAATACCCAAAACTCTATCTGGCTTATCATTACTCTCAATTAATGTAAAAGGCTTAAA